>JAILXH010200551.1:19084-35693 GCA_023558415.1 Piaractus mesopotamicus | reverse complement strand
AAAAAAAAAAAACAGCAAGATGGCTGCACGAGCGACCACAGAAACCCAGAAATGTAAGTCATTTTTCTGCATTAAAAATCCTGATAACTATTTTGTTTTTTTTTTATTTAATGTCGTTTCAATGTATTATGACCTTTTTCTTCATAACAAGCATAAAAAATTGCTAGTAGCCTAGTATGCTGATGTCTTTGTAGCTAGCTAGCTAATTTTTCTGTTCCACCTTAAATGGAGCAGCAGTTCTGACACCTGAATGTAACTGCTGCACCACTTAAGGTGAAATGGGAAAATTCAAGCAAGAAGCTGGCAAATAGCTGACTTCAGGTTCATATCACCAAATAATTAGGACTGACTGATAATAAATAATTGTCACTCTCCTCCTCTTTGAAAGCTTATGATGCCCTAAAGTTAACTAAAGACCAGCAGTGAGGTTGCTGAACTTTACTGCTCCTCTGCTATCACAGACTGGCAGGGTCGCCTACAGAGCACTGCTAGTAGCCTTTTAATAAAGTAATGTTCTTTTTAATTTGAAGGTTGTTCCATTTCGCCGGGTCAGATTTCAACCACTACCCCTTGTAACTCAATTCAAAGGGGCAGAGTGACACTCAAAAACAAGAGGTAGGGGTAAAAATAAGAAATGGGATTGGGGCCTTTGAGTATCTAACAGAGAGGGTCATTAACCACCTTTATAAAAAAGTTAAATGCTGTTCCATTTGTTAGGTTCTGGGAGGCTGAAATCCTGTCTCTGCTGTCTTGCTTTGAGGCACAGGCCCCAGGTCATATTTCATCAAAATGTAATCAAATGTGTGTGTTTTGTGCCAGAATGCTAGGTCACAATATGTAAAGCAGCTAACATATGATGATGAAACAAATAACTAATAATCCAAAACCTGTTAAATGAATCCTGAGTTTAATGCTTCTCAGAATATAGTTAATGCTCCTCTTACTGTTTGGGGTTGCCATCCCACCCCCTCCATTGCTATTAATATATCATCCAAGTATTTTTAAAATGACAACAGAGAGAGCAAAAACATTCTTAACTTTTAATGTAATGAGATTCTTTATTATGAATTTTCACACTATGTAAAGTGCAGCTGCTGTTCTCAGATGATGTAGAGAAGTAAAAAACTTCTTGTATTCCATAAAGATTATGAATGTTTTGTGTGGTTTTATGTACAAAAACAGTCATAACTTCCTTTTATCCTTTTCAATTAAACAAGCTGTGTTTGATTCTTTGCTTCTAAGGCTGACATATGTAAATTTAGTCTGTTCCCATTGGCTGCCTTTTATTGTGTTTCATTTTTTCATGTTTTCATTTTTCAAGACAGTTTGGGCTGAAACTGGAAGTAACAGTAAAGTTTACACTGAAATCTCCAGGGATGAGGGGAAAAATATACTTCATTTGATCCTCTGAAGGGCTGCAATGATCCATTTGCTTCCCTACAGTAAGTAACAGCACAACATTTAATCATTTTCCCCACATCATCCACTGTCCTCATGAACAACACAACACTTCAACAGGAATGGGCAGGTTCTGCGGGGGGCTGAATTGGTGGACATGTGTGAAAGTGCTGATAGTTGAAATATCACATTCAAATTCGGTCTGAATGTGATGCATGGACTGGGAAGAGAATGGTACATTTTTTAAACTTTCACAACAGTACAAATGCTTTTATTTCAATACTGTGAGGAAAATTTGTTTTCTTGCGATATGGAATCTTATAGCACAGTGATAACTGAAATATTTGAAAATAAATACTTTTCCCCAAAAATTGCTGGGGTGAAGCTGTGAGACGAAGTGTTGTGCAAGGAGTGTGTTACTGAACAGACTGTGGAGTGTGTTATGGCCTCTCTCAGGTAATGGTAGCTATGGAAGGAAATCAGCCTGTGCAGCTGATCAGGCATAAGACAGAGTTTTAGGGGCATGCGGGCTGGTTAATGAAACTCCACAGGGCTCGAGCATCTCTGGGTTTACACCCCGCCATGGACCTGCGGGTGACGGGATGAGGTTCAACAGCTTCTCTTAAAACCCTCGGCCTTCAGCTGGATGGACTGATATAACACACATGCACACACAGACACTGTCCCAGAGCAGTGCATATCATCACTGCTGCTAATATCCATAGATTAAGTCACTTTTTCAGAGCAATTTGTCTCCATTACTAATTTGAACTTAATGGAATTTCTCAACTAAAGTTTTCTGCTGTGATTCACTGAAGGACTTATAAATATATAAAATATAGGCAGCAATTCAGGGGTCCAAGCACTAATCGGCTCAGTGAAGCTTAAAACAGCTATAAACCGTAGCGTAGCAGCCATTGAAAACAGCTAAAAACAGTAGTAGCAACTATCTTGAAGACTGATTTTTTTTATCCAGTTTTTGATCAATTTTTATAGATATGTTAGAAACCATAAATCTACTTGACGCATTTTGAACAATGCTAATTGGTTTTGTTAAAATGCTTCCATTACTTGTTAGCTACATTAGCCTTGTAGCTCCAGTGCAAAACTAAAGATGTACACTTCAGACACCAGATAGATAGATTTATTGTCATTTCACGGTTCACACTAGTGTAAAATATATATGTGAATGAAATTCTTAGGCACAGAGTCTCAACAATGCAGAACAACGAGAGTAAACATAAAATAAAAATTATAATACAAACATATGCAAAACAATATCCGGTTAAGCTAGAGGTATTTTGGAAACAATTGCGGTGAATTGATTAAGTACAAATGGAACTTTAGCTACAATCACCAAAAGTATGTTGAGAGTAAAAAAGGAGCAGCATTTGATGAAAAGAACAACTTGCCAACTGTTAAGCATGGTGGTTGATGTATTACACTTTGAGGTTGTGTGGCAGGCGGTGACCCATTGCACAGGTAGACAGAAGAATGGATACTACTAAGTATCAGCAGATTCTGGAAACAAATGTGACACAGTCACTATGTCAACAAATACAATATGTTAAATCTGCAACAAGAGACTGTCAAACACTAACTAAAAAGGTGCAAAGATGAAGTCACTTCTCTTTCTAATTTTCCCGTTCCACCTTAAATATTTAGAAAATCGATTTTTGACATTTGTGAATTGATTCAGAATCGTTCACGTCCGCATCGCGATGCATCCAAGAATCGATTTTTTCCCGCACCTCTAGCCGTCACAGTCCCCTGACTGCAACGTAATTGAAAGTCTTTGAGTAGACCTTAGACACGCAGTTTATGCAAGATGGCCAGAGACCACTGTGGAACTACAAGTCAAAAGTTGGTTGAAATTCCTAAAACAAGAATAGAAAGACTTCTAGCAGGCAACAAAAAAGCATTTGCAAGCTGTCTAATGTACCTAAGGCAGTGTTACTAAGTACTGACTTTGAAGTGTGTCCTTTTGCACATGCCACAATAACTATTTTATTGTTTTTCTATTTTTTTTTTTTTTAGTTCTTTAGCTTAGTCAAATATAAAGGAAGGGTGCAATAATATTTACAGGAAAATGTCATTATTTTAAATTGTTTGCTGCAGACAATATTTTAAAAATATTTAATTTTTCACATCAAAAATCAACAAAAGGGTTTGGGCTAGGGGTGACCAAACTTTTGCATACACCTGTATATTGTATATAGTCCTTACATAAATGGACAATACAGAATAACAGTGACCTGAATAGAAAGAAAATCAAATGTTGCAGAGAGAAGGTGGTGAAATAGTGGCTACCCCGAATGCACCTGCCTGTGTTCTCCTCTATTTTTTTTCTTTATTATCAGAGTTCATGCAGTTCTCTCGTCTCTGGTGACTGATAGGTGTAGAAGTAGGCCACGCTGTAGGAACACACACTCCGTCTGGAGGCTCTCTGCCTGTATGAGGGGGGACCCATCTAATCTAGCTCTATCCACTTGGGGTCCTGGATTTATAAATTCTCCAAAAATCTGGATTCTCAAATCCGTCTTGATTTAGTGGGTTGGAGTGGAGGTGGGGGGGTGGATGAAGGGGGGTAAGGCTGGGCTGGGTGATGTTGGGGGGTGGCGGTTTGTTTGTGCTGTCCTTTAGAAAAAGAGCTTACGGGTTCAGCTGAAGAAACGCGGGGAGCTAATGTGAAGCTTTAGGACTTTCTCCGAGGCTTGGCCTCCGCTAAGCTCTGTTTGCTTGAGCCGTTTGTGGGGTCCTGCTCACGCTAAACCCAGATTAATATTCCTCCATATCCCACCAGCACCCACACACACTTATATACGCATACGAGTCCCCTACCTACCCAGAACACGCACACACACATATTATATACACATGCGTCTCTTCCCTGGCCGTAATCATCTCTGTTCTCTAATCCACAGTCGTTTCTCATCTTTCCCTCTATCTGGCCTGGGTAAGCACCTTCCTCAGGAGAGATTTCCATATGGAGAAGCAGCGTGGTGTGTTTGCTGTGTTACTATCACACTCCTTCACCTCTGAGAGATTCTTTCAGACAGGATCTGCACACTTCAGTTCTATTATTGTCTCATTATAAAGGATGTGGGCCCTTGACACCTTGTTTTAGAGTGTCACCGCACTTCACTGAGAACACAATTAACACAATTAAATGCTGTGTTAGGGTAATTACTGCAAAAATGGGTAACACTTTGTATTTGTACATATTATTCATGTGTATAATTCATGCATTACTTAATGCACGAGTACTCATTAATTCATGCATGTAATACATCATGAGTCATCATGAATATGGTAAAATGGTCTCACATGCCTTAATGCAAGGGAAATATTACTAATATTTCATTGGTAATTAGGATATTAATATCAGTTTAAATTGGTTAGTCATGATGTTCGTACAGGTTTACATGGTAATCAGCACCTAAATTGTGGAAAAACTGAATGGTGAACCACAACCTCATAGAACAAGTTATATATTTAGCATTACTTCTTCATGGACTAATGATGTTTGCGGACCTCAGAGTAAAGTGGTGAAATATTCCTTCTTTCTCACTGTTGTGTTGCTGATTAAATAATTTGGGAATGCCATTATAAGCAATTTTTTTTTATTTTGAAAAGTGCCTTTACATAGAATGTAGTGATACAAAAGTATCTTTAAGAAGTCACTATACACAAGCAAAACAATAACTTAATAACTAACTAGGCTGCTTATAGCCTCACAGCAGGCAGGGGGCCCTGCTACAGGGTGGGAAAAATAGTATAATAACACATTTAACTTCCAACATAAGAGGTTTAAAAAGTGATGGTCTTCTTCGGCTAGCGTTACACGTGAAAACTTTCATGCAACTTTAGTTGCTTGAAACCTACATGAAACTTAGTTGCACTTAAGTTGCACAATGTAAAACTCCTGCAACTCGTCTGAAACTCAGCTGCGACAAACGTGAGTTTCTTGAATCTAAGATTTAACCTGCCAGCTAATGGTAACACCTGTTTAAAGGCTGCTTGTGCCACTGTTTATTGATTGTTAGTTTGCTGTGATCATTGAAGCTCGATTTATTTTCTCCATTCCAGACACCAGTAATGTTACACAGAGCTCAGATTGATGTGGGAGCCAAAGGATGAAAATTATTACAGAAGGCCAAACAAAGATGTGCTCCGCAATGAACTTGTAGTGCTTCTAGGACAGGGTGAGTGATGCTTCAATACTGTTTTAGCTACTTGAGCATTACTTTAAAAGGCTTAACATACATACAACAGATTAAAAACTAAAAAAAAACAAAAACAAAAACAAATGTAAATCCAATGTGACCACACCACCATTAGTTTGCGCTAACTTAACATCTCAAACAAATTCCATAGTATGCTACCTATTAGCATTATTGTAATAATTGTGTAAACACAGCTGCATCAGAAAAGGAAGAGGTGCTGCTCTCTTTCTCAGTGACTGACTCTGGAAGTAACTGTGAGTGTTTTACAGGTTAGCTGCTGGGCTGTGGCTGAACTTTGCTGGATTATGATCACAAACACTGTCAGTTACCTTGGCTATTTAAAAAATCTTACTTGCATTGAATCAAATCCTGTGCTTCTTTATCAGCTTGTGTTTGTTACAAATGACGGCAAATGTAGCTAATCGCTAGCTAGCTACCCTAGCTAACTTTAGCTCGTTACTACAACATATTTACTGTTTGGCACTTTAGGCTCACCTGTTTTCTGAAATAAAGGGGTCAGAATTTGCCTGCCCTCTTTTTGCCTTCTCTCTGTTTCTCTGCTTCTTTAGTTGGTGAAATCCTGACTTTGTTTCATTTTAACCAGGTCAGAACTGCTAAACAGCCACTACATGCCGCCTAATTTGAGGGGTAGGGGATAACAGAAACAACAGGTAGGTTAGCAGAGCTTGAAAGATGATGGTAAATTCATATTATTTAGTTGTATAACAACACAAAGTGTCAAAATTAGAAACCAAAATCAATTTATTTCTGAGGCTTTTGGAGAGCCCTCCATTTTGGGAAGGACCTGTTTTGTCAGGTCCATAATCACCTGTGGTTTGACACCCCTGTAGATAGTGGCAGAATGAGAAATTTTGGTGTTATTTTCTCTGCTGTTGTTTATTTGATGATCTAATCTATTGAGCCCCAGGACGCATAATCACTCAAACCTCATTCAGAGTTTTTTATTTGTTTGTTGTGGAAATAAAAGATGGGCAGAACACTTCTCAATCAGTTTGTGCCATTGGAAATAACCGTTGTTAATAAGCCATGACAGGCAGTGTATTACAGTGATTTTATCACGGAAAGTGTGTTCTTAGAACTCCCTTCCCTGTGATACAATAACAGTACAGCCTCAAGTGGCATATTGCTTTTATAAAATGGCGGCCAACATAAAATATGATAACATACACACTTTTCAGAAAATAGTGTAAGTTATTGTCAAAATAATCAAATAAACATGTATCCCGCCAAGAAATGTAGTTCCTTTAGAGAATGGTATTGTTGCCAAGCAACCATGGACCGCTGAAAAAGGAGAATGTTCGGTCACCCATCGCTGCATACTGCGGTCATTTCATGAATTTTTTAACTTTTATGTTATATAACAATGAACATATGATAACACAGCACTGTTCAATGCAAAACCTTTGCTTTAAAAGTAGTTTTTGGTCACCAAATTACCACCACAAGTCTTATTTAGTACCAATCCAGCGGCTCCCCTCTTCTTGTGCTGGGGCTGAATCTTGAATGGCTCCCTGCTCCCTACATAGTGCACCATGTAGGGATTTAAGTACTGGATCCTGCAGGCGAACACTGCATAATAAAGGTAAAAAATAGCCATTTGGAATTTGGAAACTATTTTGGGAGTACAGAGCCGTTTCGCATTCAGCCTGGATTTGATGCTACTCCTGATTGAAGCACAGTTGTTTAGGCTGTTTTTAAGCCTGTTAGCTGGCTGACCAGCCTAGTTCTAGTTGAGAACATAAGTTGCCAGCCCCTCAGTTTAAACAAAAAAACATGTTCTTACATGTTCATCAATATACTCAGCGGTTCATGCAAGTAGCATGAGAATAAAAGATTAATCCATTAAAAGCACAACAAATTTTAGTGCCGTGGTGTAGTAATGTACAATTCAGTTGTTGTGAGGTGGTCTGTGTGCGTATATTGTGGATTTTACCATGTCTTCGAACGCAGCTCAGCCAATAAGATTGTAGAGCCGGAACTATCCTTTTTATAATTTGCTATATAACACTAGACTAAGCCACAGTTCACCTTTATGACTGGCAAGCAAGTAGATACGCCTCCTTGTTTGACTGGCCGGATGTTGGTTGTTCTCCTGTTCACAGAGCCTGGGACACCCACAGAGAGCGCATTTGTTTCTCTGAGCATGTTGTATATTCATTTTTCAAAAGATGGCAAGATGTCCTCAAACGTTTTACAGGTTATTTTGCTATTTGAAACTCTAAAAAAAGAAAAAGCAATCATGCTCAGGCCATGTGTTTTACTTTGTAGAATGTCGCATGTCAAATATTTCCATCTGAACAGTGATCTATATGTGCTCTGCTTAGAACATGCTGCATCTTTTATTTCAGAAATGTCATACTTGGACACACTTGGACAGAAGCTCTGGCTCTATGTGCTGGCAGTGTGATGTCAGATAGGAACAGTATCAGCAGGTAAACCTCCACGTTCATCCCCATCCATCCGCTACAGCTCCATCCCCATCTATCCACATTCATCACTTCTCCGCTGAGAGCAGGACTTCAGAGCTTAGCCTAAAAGCCTCTTCCCTTCCTGCTTTGTTTTCTGCTTTTTGTTTTGTTTTGTTTTGTTTTTTCCTCATGTGCTTTTCTGTTCTTCTCCAGAGCAAATCGCCAAGATTAAAAAAAAGCAACAAATGCATTTAGAGTGAGGAGAAAGAGGATAAGTTCTAGCACTCTAAAGAGCCGCTCTAAACCCATTACCTAAGTGTCCTTTATCTGCCATATGCTTTTGTTGTTTAATCAGCTTTGTATCTTTCTAAATCCTGGATTGAGATAACAAACAAATGGATCTGAACAGAATGTGTATGGAGAGAGACTTTGCATTGGCTTGAAGGAATACAAGACAGGAGAAAAAAGATTTTCAAAGTTTTAAAGGGCCCAAATAATAGAAAAATAGTTTTTTTTATTTATTTATTTTTTTAATAACGTTTGAAAAAAGAGTTTGATGTGGTGTAGAAATATTGTAACATTGTTATAAACATTGTTGTTTTGAAATGCCTTGCTCTCACCCCAGTCCAGATTTATAAATTAAGCTGCAAAAGCTGCCTGTTTTGAATTTAGTTCACATTTTGTCACAAAAAAAAATGTATTTAGATATAGTCATATGCAAAAGTTTCACCATCCCTAGTCAAATAATACAATTTCTTGATTTTCTATGCGAAAATAGGTTAACATATCCTGTACAGAGAATAAGCTTAAATATAGCATTTTTATGCAAGTTTTAGTTCTATTAATTTTTAATTTAATTCTATTAATCTGAGTTTAAGATATTTGAAAAAAAAAGAACATAAAATATAAAATATGCCAAAACCTTTGCACAGGCCATATTTAATGCTTTTCCGTATATGTTAAAATGGAATTCTAAGCTGTGTTTCTTGTTTAGTCAGTGACATATGTAGGACTTAGAGTGACATTTTGTCTTGCGAAATTGGCCTCACCCATTAGAAATCAAACCGTGACTGGTTTTAGGCCTGACACAATTATTACACAATTGCCTGAATGCAGTAATTTGAGATAATTTAAGCTGACTGCAATTTCTTTCCACAGTCGGTATTCTTACAATCATAATCTTATTGTGGCACAACAAGCAGAGTGTGAAATGGATGCCTTGTCATCAGCTGGGTTGAAATAAAATAATGGAGGAAACAAGTTATGGCTCTTAGTGGAACAGCACATGATCCAGTTTTTAACTGGGTGCTATAACACATTTAGGGGAATGTTATTTTTTCTAGACTGCATGCATGTATTCACGGTTTCAAGAAAAAAATGTAAGCTTTGGTTCAGTCTGTCAGAGCTACACAATTATGATTGTGTGTGCACACAGCAGTACTGTATATCATTTAATGTCAGTTCAAACTAACATTAGCTACAAAGTAAAGCTAACTAGAAAGCAAGATACACTCTATGGCCAAAAGTATGTGACAACTGACCATCGCACTTATCTGAGCTTGTTGGATGTCCCATTTCAAAACCATAGGCTTAAAGGTGGAGTTAGCCCCTTTTTTTGTGGCTTTTAACAGCCTCCACTCTTCTTGGATGGCTTTCCACAAGACTTGAATTGTGGAAGAATTGTGTCTGTGGGAATTTGTGTCCTTTCAGTCAAAAAAAAAAACAAACAAACATTTGTCAGGTCAAATACTGATGCTGGACAAGAAGGCCTGGCTCAGTGTTCCAGTTTATCTCCAAGGTGTTCAGTGGGCTTGAGGTCACGGCTCTGTGCCAGCCACTGGAGTTCCTCCACACCAAACTCATCAAACCATGTCTTTATGGACCTCGCTTTGTGCACAGAGGCACGGTCATGCTGGAACATGAAAGGGCCTTCCACAAACTTTTACCCCAAAGCTAGAAGCATATAATTGTCTAAAATGTCTTTGTATGCTGCAGAATTAACATTACCATTCACTGGAACTAAGGGACCTATAGCTCAAACCCTAAAAACTGCCCCAGTCCGTTATCCCTCCTCCACCAAACTTTACTTTTGGCACTATGCATTCCGATATGCAGCGTTCTCTTGGCCTCCACCAAACCCAGTTTCACAGGAAGATAAATGGCCTGTTTATTTCTAAGTTAAATGCATGATGTGAAATGAATTATGACTGTTTTTGGTACAGAAACTAATATTATAAGTGGACATCAGGGGAAAAAATAATAAAATGTAGGATATCTACAGCCACAGTTTGACTGGCTCATGGACTTTAGCCAAGTATGTATTTTGGGCCACTGCTAGGCTTTGGTCTGTTTTGGAGGCGGAGCACGGTCCAGTCCGACAACAAAGATGAAGACTTGGTCACAGAACTGTTGTGGTGCACCTAAATGCCTCAGATAAAAAAGAAAAGACGGATTGGAGATTATCGCCGGCATTCCAAGCCAGCTGAGAAAAAAACTTGGAAGACTTGGAAGTGTTGTACAATGAATGGACGTTCCAGCAAAAAAAACTCTCACAATGGTAGCTGTTCTTATCAGATTTACTGCAGAGACTTTCTGAATGAGTTTTTTGTGCCTTTGTTGGCCCGGGGTAAAAAAAAAAAAAAAACACGGAACAATTGAAAAAGCTTATGCTGATTTAAATGTATGCACACAATGGCAGCAGTAAGGCCGAGGTGATGGGCTGAAGGAAGCTAATGGAGCAGCTTTAATCAGAAGGTCTTGGAAGGAAGGACTTTTTTTTTATCTGAGATCACAGAATCTCTGACCTGTGCAACTGGACTGAGTCTCTGAGAAAAAGCCTGTTTTCACTGTGGGCTGGAAAACATCTTATTACAATGCTTCCTAATCCCCATGCAGGGAATCCCATTCACTGCACATTTAACTGTTTTTCCTTCTCTAATATACTGACTCAGCTCATGAAGGGCTTCACAATTCCATGAGGCTATGTTCAGGTATGTAAAAGCAGGGAAAATACCCTCCAGAAATATTGGCACCCCTGGTAAACGTAAGCTGTAAATGAGCTGTAAAAACATTCTTCATTGTTTATCCTTTTGATATCTTCCATTCAAAATATTAACACTAACCTATTTGAAGTACAATGATTGAAAGAAAACATCTTATCATGAATTTTTTTTCTTATATCTATGTGTGCCACAATTGTTGGCACCCTTAGAAATTCTTAAGAGTGAAATCTAGCTGAAGCATTTTCCTATTCATATTTTATGTTTTAAGATTCAACTGAGCTATTTGGAAAACCTTAAATGACTTCCTGTTTCACTGGGGTATAAATGGGTGACACCCAAGCCAAAATTCTTTTAGTCATTAATCACTTTGAGAAAGACCAAAGAATCAGCATTGATGTGCGAGTTACACAAATCAGGAAGTGGCTACATGAAAATAGCTAAACAGTTGAAATGACCATTTCCGCTATCAGGGCAATAAGTAAGAAGTTTAAAGCTACTGGAGATGTTAAGAATCTGCCAGGAAGAGGACGTATGTCTATACTGATCCCACACACAGTGAGGAGGATGGTTTGAATGGCCCAAGAATCTCCAATGATCACAACTGGGGAGCTGCAAACATTAGTTAGGTCCTAACTACAATCAAACACCACCTATATAACCACAAGTTGTTTGGAAAGGTGGACAGAAAAAGCCTCTGAGTTTGGCGCAGACACAAAGATAGTCATGCAGAAAAGTATGTCATCACCACTGTGAAGTACGGTGGTGGATCTGTAGGGCTGTTATTCTTCTAAAGGTTCTGGACAACTTGTTCAGATACTTGGTATCATGGAGTACCAGCACATCCCTGCTGTTGGAAGAAAACCTTGTATCTGCATTTTTGGCGTTTTTCATTTTTTGACATATTTTGAAAATACCTGTTGCCCTTTATGCATGGAAATTTCATGATGAATGGACTAAAAGAAATGACCCAAAATTACTTGGAAAAAAGTCTGGTTCCATTATCTTACATTAAAAGTAAAGTATGTTTTTTCCTTCTCCTGTAAAGTTACCATTTTGGAGATACAAGGTTTTCTTCCAACAACAGTGATATATTAAATCGAAACCTGACTGCCTTAGCCAAGAAGCTTAAACTGAGCCATGGTTGGATCTTGCAACAGGACAATGATCCAAAGCACACCTCAAAATCAACACAAAAAAGCTTCACTGACCACAAAATCAAGGTTTTGTCATGGCCAACCAAGTCCCCTGACCCAAACCCCATAGAAAACCTGTGAGATATGTTGAAGAGAAAAGTCCACAAGCATGGGCTTCAGAATCTAAAGGATCTGGATGGATTCTGTATGAAGGAGTGTTCTCAGATCCCTTGCCATGTGTTCTCCAGTCTCATTAAGCATCATAGGAGAAAACTCAAAGTTAATATATTTGCACTGGAAGGCTGCACAAAGTATTAAATGAAGGAATGCCAATAATTGTAGCACAAAGATTTGAGAAAAATATTTACTTTATGATAACATTTAAATTTATTCTTTCAATCACTGTAAACAGGTTAGATTTTTGTTAAGGTTTTGAATCTAAATGCTCAGAACTTAATAAACTTGTTAGGCCTTAATTACCTTGTTAGTATTGGCTAGAAGAGCGGTTACATTGTGGCACCTCAGACCACCATTTAAGGTGGAACGGAAAATTCAAATAAGAAGGTAACTTCAGCTTCATGGCACTGGTGGGTCCAACATCCAACTGACACATTTCTTTATGTGTGTACTCAGGTTCAAACATATACAGCTAAGGCTCATTTGTGCAGAAAATGTGGTCCTCAAATTCATGGATGTTGTATTGACTTTCTGAGTACCATCACTTCACTTGTCTACCCTATGGTGCGTCTGTGTTGTGAATTCCAGTACCTTTGGGATGAGCTGGAATGGTGTTTGTGAACCAGAGCTGAAAATGAATCATCAGTATCTGACGTTACTAGTGGCTGAATGCAAACAGATCCTCACAGCAATGTTCCAACATCTAGTGTAAAGCCTACTCAGAAGAGTAGATCTACAAACTTTTGGACATATATTGTATGTACTTACATGCAAAGTCTGAAAGGACATGACACAGGATGGCATACAGTAGGCCTATTACTATAAGTTAAGGACAAACTGTGATGCTTTGCTACTTTCTGGTATGCGATGGTATGTTTTGTGCAGTATAGTGTCAGGCAATATATAAAGTTATATAATATTATAGGCCGCAGGCTAAAGGGAAGGGTCTACTATGGTTAATGAGGCCCACAGTTCAGGGATAAACACTCTTCATGCGTGTCAGAGGCATTGTACCTCCAAGTAAAACAGGCCATGTTCTAGTGCCAGTTTTCATCCCTGTCATTAACCTGTTCCTGTCAAGAAACTAACAAATGATCTGTCCTGTTAAAAACATACTTGCAGGATCATGATGCTTTTCTGTGTTCTTTAAGTCTACCTGGATAAAAATCATCTGAACTCAACTGAGTTCTCACATAACTATAATGTATTACTGCACCCAAAATAGTCCTTAAGATTTAATGTTTGGTGTCTGAAGTTTGCTTCTTGACTTTTGTACTGAATATATGAAGCTAATGTAGCTAACAAGTAACAATGTAACCAACAAGGAAGCACAACCTTGGCCAAACCTGGGCCCCCAATTAGCACATTTCATGTGCAAATTTCATGTGCAAATTATTGCACACTTGCTTCAAACTGAGTCATAAATATTACATTATTGCCTAAAATCACTTTGACCTCTACAGCTTTATACAAAAGAGGCATGATGGAGAAACATTAAGCTGAAGCAGTTGAATATCTTAGAAATGCAGCTGTGCGCCTCAAACTACCTGGCATAATCTAGTGCACTGTAAGTAGGGTTTTTGGCAGTTTTTGGTGTTAATTCAATGCAGCTGAATATTATTTATTTATTATGTACAAATGTTTGTGCTGTCATGATTAAAGGAGAGAAAATTGCTGGTGTTGTGCCGGTGACCTGTATGCTTTGTAGCTATAGATGCTATATTTTATTCTCTTTTACTGTGTAATTATTAGGAAGCACTAATAAGCCTGTGATAGAGTAAATTTTCCACTGTCCCTACTGCAGATTTTCATGAGTGGGACACACCGTCTGAGGAAAGTTCTATTTTCCACACAGCTTACGTATCATAAGGGTTCAGATGAGTTGAACTATGAAAAAACTTCAAAGTTACCCACAGTCCTTTATTGCTGAATTCCAGTGTGCCTCTGCTGTATAATGGAAAAAACCCACTTCTTTTTTTTGCTGTAAAACAAGCTTAGCAGTCCAAAGTTTCCCCACAAGGGGAATCTATTAGTATGTAAGTGACTTTTGTGGATTAATTAATTTATTTACATTATGAAAAAAAAACATGAACCCACACCAAATGCAACTTTCAAAATGAGAAATAAAATTTATTACTAAAATGTTGAGTTAGTGTTGATGTTAAGGTACTCAGTATTATATTATTTAATATATGATTTTCATGAAATCAAGTAATGCTAAAAAATGTAAGCAAAAGATAGCATAGAAAGTATTTCTCAGCTGCTAAGGACCATGTTTGTGCTATTGCAGGAGCTGGGTGATATAATCGATCATTTTATTTTTACTAATTATTTTTAAAATATTGCCCACGTCTTCTCTGATCTCTTTATCTCCAAAATGGTAACTCTACAGGAGACAGAAAAAACATCCTTAACCTCTGATCAAAGTTAATGTACAGGTTTTATTATGCCAAGTCATTGTGGATCATTTCTATTATCCCACTTATCATGAAATATACACAATGTAAAGTACAGCTGGTATTTTCAAACTATTTCAAAGACTGAAAAACAAGTTTTTGTTCCAACAGCAGTGATATATTACATTATCCTATAAAAAAGTTAAGAATGTTTTTGGTGCCCAGTTGCCATTTTGGAAATACATGGTTTTGCTCTGACAGGGACGATACAGTTATATGTGAAAGTTTGAATACACCCCACGAAATTTTAATGTTTTGTTGATTTTCTAAGTGAAAATAAGTTGTCACATCCTTTACAACAAACAAACTTAAATATGGCATCTTGTGGCAAATTTTAGTGCACAGTCTCTTTTTTGGCTTAGTTTATCATATTATAAAACATATAATATACACTATATGGACAAAAGTATTAGGACCTCTTCATCATTGAATTCAGGTTCCTTTGCCACAGTTGTAGCCATGAAGTCTGCCTGTACAAACATTTGCGAAAGAATGTTCTAAAGAGCTCTGGGAGTTTGAGTGAGGTACTGTAATAGGATGCCATCGTTGCAACAAGTCAGTTCATGAAATTTCTTCCCACCTAGATATCAACTGTGAGTGGTATTATTGAAAAGTGGAAGCATTTAGTAACCACAGCAACTCAGCCACAAAGTGGCAGACCGGAAGTTACAGAGTGGGTCGCCGAGTGCTGAGGAGCATAGAAAATGACATAAAAGTTGCCAATGCTCAATAACTGTAGAGTTCAATCCTCCTCTGGACTCTGGAACTGTGGAAACGCATTTTGTGGAGTGACAAATCACACTTCTCTATCTGCCAGTCTGATGGCGAAGTCTGGGTTTGGTGAATGCCAGAAGATCATTACCTGACTGACTGTATTGTGCCAAGTGTAAAGTTTGGTGGAGGAGGGATAATGATATGGAGTTGTTTTCAGGTGTTGGCCTGGGCCCCTCAGTTCCAGTGAAGCGAAATCCTAATGCTTCAGCATACCAAGACATTTTGGACAACTGTATGCTTCCAAATTTGTGGGAACAATTTGGGGAAGGCCCTATTTTGTTCCAGTATGACGGTGCCCCAGTGCACAAAGCAAGGTCCATAATGGCATGGCTGGGTCAGTCTGCTGCGGAAGAACTTGACTGGCCCGCACAGAGCCCTGACCCCAACCCCATCAAACACCTTTGGGATGAACTAGAACGGAGATTGTGAGCCAGGCCCTCTCATCCAACATCAGTGTCTGACCACACAAATGCTCTTCTGGATGAATGGGCAAAATTTCCACAGACACTCTCCAAAATCTTGTAGAAAGCTTCCAAGAAGCGTGGAAGCTGTTACAGCTGCAAAAGGGGGACCAACTCCATCTTAATGCCTATGGATATAGAATGGGATGTCCTCCTGTAGGTGTAATATGTAGGTGTCCCAATACTTTTATCCATATAGTGTATATATGTGACTCTTGCACAGGGCATGTTTTGTTTTCACTTACAAAATCAACAAAACTTGTAATTTCACCAGGGGTTTGCAAACAACTGCATAAACATGTACGCACACACATAATTTATAGGTATATAGTGCCTTTCAGATGCTCATGGACAATTTACAAAGAAATTATGAACTATAGAACATAACACATTAACATCACGGGAGGTGGGGGTGGAGCTCCATAAGTCAGGGGTTGCAGCACTAAAATATAAACACTTAAAATGTGCAAACTGTAAACACAATCTCAGACAGTACAAACAGTTTTAAGCATGACAGAAGTGTCTGAGCACAGGATCCTCTGTGACATGATGG
>JAILXH010200448.1:1987-13251 GCA_023558415.1 Piaractus mesopotamicus | reverse complement strand
AAAAAAAAAAAAAAAAAAAAAAAAAAAAAAAACTGAGTACAGTTATTTTTTAATGAGTGTTTTGCATATCGTGCTGCACTTAATGCAAATAAATATGACTAATTATGCTCTCTTTGTAATAAAACATTCAGTTGGTCAGAGTTCTTTAAGCACTGATGATATCCACAATTTGAAAGAAAAGCGTTTCGTGACAAAGTGACATGATAATGATAAACACTGGCATACTGCCCACCCCTACACCTAAGAGTGGAGCCGACTTCAGCTTGTCTGCAGCAGTTACCATATCTTTCACTGCAGCAATAGTTATGTTAAAGCAGGGTACCTCCCTGCAGTCAAAGTATCCGTAATAACTAACAGGCAAACTGTGAAGATCCCCATTTCACTGTGGATAAACATTTCGGTATAAACAAGCTACGTAGAGGAAAAAAAAAAAATGTTTACGACAAGACTCATCATGACATAACTGCAGCACAATGGTGCAAGGCCAACGATTCAGAGCCTCAGAAAGCACACCATTGTTTTCACCTCTCCATTTCAGATGCTTTAGGGGGCTAACGATGAACGCAGGCATGGGGTTTCCTGCTCGCTCACTGCAGGGGTCTGAGTCCCTCCCAGCATGCTTTGCCAGTGCCCAGAGGGAGGCAGCCTGGACTGAGTGCTCGTTCATTATCGCTCCCTCCCCCTCCCTCCATCTCTCGCCTTAGCGGCCCCAGATACAGCAGCATGTCCCAGCGGTAGCCGAGCCGCAGTGGCCTCTTTTCAGCACTAGCACTGCTCAGCTCTTAAAGGCACAGGCACCTTTTTTATATATATAAATACACGTACGTGTGCGAATGCATGGCCACGTGTGTTTGCATCATTTAAAAGGCACACACTAGGCTGACGCAGGGGTTTTTTAAAAAAAAAAAAAAAGCTATGTTAATAGATGCGAATCAGTGTGTTTGTTTGTAAAACACAAACAGCAAAAAAGCAGGTCGTTTCCTCCCCAACAGTTATTTGCCAGCAATGAAAGACTTGTGAAGTCTATTTCTAATCTGCACCAAAAAAAAAACCCTGACAATCAACTTGATCTGTTCTGCTGTAACAGTGTCCAGACTAACCATAAATAAGATGATGAAGCCAGCACTCACACCCACCAAAACAAACACTCAAGAAAGTTTTACTTTGGAAACCAACCGTACAGGGAGTGACAGTGTTTACAAGGTTAAAAAAAAACAAAAAAAAAAACAAAAAAAAAAACCACCTAAATGATCTACAAAGACAAAAAATGGCAAGTAACATTGTCTAGATTCCCGTTCCTTCTATTAAAATGATATCAGTAAGTAATTAATTTATTTCAAACCTTAGCCAAACAGGCTCATAGGGGTGTTACAGTACACATATGTTCAGGTTTCATTATTTTATGTGTTCTAAATATCTTGATTTTACAGCACTCCAATTATGGCTCAAAGAAACTTAAAAAAAAAAAAAAAAAAAACCTCAGCCATTTGAGCCCTGCGGCCTCGGATGACTAGTTTTGAAGGTTGACTTGTAGCTTGTATAAAAAACCCTCGGAGGAGACTGTGGGGTGTATTAACCATGTAGTCAGCAACTTCCTGCATCTGCATTCAAACCCTGTATACTAAAACCCTAGATCATATCAGCAAGAACAACTGCACAACTGTCTGACAAACTCTCCTACAGGATATAAACTCATTCAGTTGTCATAAACATAAACACACTAAATTAAGTCATACAAAAAGCTACACTAAACACAAGAATCACTGCTAACTACAGCACACAATTAGGATTACTTGAGCTATGTTTAGAATGACATGAAACTCATTATTCTGCATCATTTCCTCATGTCGCTTCCGATCGTAGCCTTATCCCCTCCAGCTCTGCTCAAAGATGACAAAGGCAGAGAAGAAGAAACTGATAGGACTTCTCTAAAATGACATGTTCGTCTTGAATTAATTTCCATTGCCCTCTGCTGTAAAGGCAGTGGGCCAGAGAAAGCTGCATCATGCTGCAGAAATCTAACACTTGAGACAGTCTTTACTGCCAAGCTTCAAGGGTTATGCTAACTGATACCATGTGGACACCTATGCCATTTGCAGGGCATGGCCAGGGTCCTATAGAGCACAACAACACATTTCCTCAAGCTCCACTATGAAAAAAGGACATCTATGACATGGACAAACAAGCCAGAGATCTGAATGGTTGTGCTCTCTTACAACAACTCAGAGCACTTTATGATAGGTATGACAAGTATTCTATTCCTACTGCAAATGGTTTGATAACCAAAAGTTCTACGACATTTCTGAAGTGTTTTCAATTTCTCAAACGCATGCGACTGAATATGTTAGTGTTGCAGGAGACCAAACTGAATATAAGGTAAGACAGTTAGTCTAGTGCTGGGATTTTCTTTGCGTGCAAGGTTAGCAGGCTTATAGCCTGAAGGAAAGGCAAGTTACCTGACAGGTGGGTTAGTATTGCTGCCAAAACATGCTCTGCGAGGTGGTAGGCTTCTGCCACCCAAATGTCGATTGCCTCTACCTCTTTGGCTAAGGAAGTTTCAGGCTGATTCAGAAGATGCTGAGGTGTGGAAACTGAGGTGACGGAAGACTCTGATTTAGATGGAGGTTGTGAACCCTCCTCTGAAGAGACTGAGGTTGTTTTGTTAGAAACACTTATTTCATCCTCTTGCTCTTGGCTGCTCCCAAGCTCTTTGAGAGCACAGATAGTAAGACGCTCTTGCTCCAAATCCATAATCATAGCAGGTGGAGAAGGGGCAACAGACGTAGGATCCTTGGCGACATGTCCTAGACCAAGGCTCTCAGGCTGCTCATCCTGCTGTGACTTCAAGCACTCTCTCATGAACTCCACAAAGCTGTCTGATGCTGTTATCACAGAGCATTCTGGTTCAATGCTCTCCGGTTCGCTTGTACTTTCCGGTGACATCTGTACGTCTGGAACATCATGCCGGGTTAGATCATCATGTTCAGAGTTAGAAATCACTAATTCCTCATTCAGATCACTGGCCACAAAATCAGAAATCACCTCACTGATTTTGCCTGATGGATCATTATGGAAAGAGGGGAATGGAGCAGGGGTGTTCTCCTGAACAGAGGGCGGCCTTGCAGTGCTCTGACTGATGTAATCCTTCTCCTCCACCAGTGAAAAACTTCCTGGTGCAGTTACTGTCCTCTGGTCCTCTAGATCTACACACTGGTCCTCTAGTTCAGGACTTGGCACTTCATTCTGAGGGAGCAGAGGCTCATTATGGACATCTGCAATGCCAGCCGGCAAAGGCTCAGGAACTGGATCAATATTTTGTTTGCTTTCATTAAGCTGCTCATCAATTTCATCAACAATAGTTTCCTCAACTGACTGCTGAGCAAACATCGTGTCATTCTGACTACGTTCGAGAGAGTTGGATTTTTGCGAGTCATAAGATTCCCCATCATTCTCACTAAAAACACCTGAATTCAGCTGATCTTTCAAAGCTAATTCTTGACTAGTGTAATGATCCAAGAATGTATCTATATCACTAGATTCAATCTCATTTGAGAGATCCTCATAACTATGGGGCAGGTCTGGTGTTATTTCTGCAGTTTTGTCTGGTTTAACAATGTTAACGCAAGACTCTTTCTGAGGTTCATCTACATCCTGCGTTACAGGTGACTGCTCACGAGAGTCCTCCAAAGTGGAACTCTTTGAATCAACACAAGTCTGGTTGAAAATGTCTTCTCTAACATCATCTTTGATCGTGTGCTTTGGAGAATAATCTGCATCAGATTCCGTAACCTTTGTTGGTGAGGAAATATCTTCTTCGTTCAGGGGAACCTCTTCAGATTTTGAAACCTCTGAATGTTCATCAGATGATATTGGAGCCTGTGTAGTAGGTTCTTGAATTATCCGATATCTCTCATCATCCTCTTCCTCTTCCTGCACCATTTCATCATCACTGATATTCTGCTCCTCTGTCTCAATGACATTAATGATGGGCACCAGAATGCCCTGTTTCTCTTTGTCATCTGAAAGGGCAACCTTATCTATGCAAGGTACAGATTCCGGAGCATCAGGGCCTGCATGTGGATGGCCACCACTTGCATCCTCAATCACTGTATCATCAGATTCACCAGAGCTGTCAACTTCATGGATCTCTGCAGGCTCAGAGCCACCACCCTGAGACTGCTGCTTTGTACTTGAGTCCATCTGGGCAGCAGGAGGTGGAGAAGGAACAGAAGATTCAAACCCACCAGGTGGTGCAGAAGATACAGGTATCTCAGAGTCTTGAGTTTCAGGGATGCTTGATGGGTCTTGTGTGTCCATGTCAGATTTCTCTTGTTTGTCCCACATATAGGCAGTGGGTAAAAATCTAAGATCAAATTCAGACTCCTCCTCAACACTGTCTTGCTTAGTCTGTTTATTATCATCAACCATTTGTTCAGACACTTCAATAGGAGTGTCCATAAATTCATCTGGAACACCTACAAAAGATTCAGGAACTTCTGGCACATCTGTATCTTTGCCCTTTATCTCTGTTGATGGACTTTCCTGCATTACAGCAGACTCTTTCATTTCATCAAAATCAGATTCTTCAGTGCCAAAGTCAGGTGCTGGGGGCAAATGAGCTTTCATCCAGTCTGCAGTATCCTCAAAGTCGCTCCCATGTCTGGCATCACCAAGTACTTCGAAAGGTGATTCTGGAGATTCTTGTTCAGTTGATGTGGCCCTTTTCTTAAATGATGAGCGGGAAGAGGTGCCATGTATCTCTGTAGGGGACTTTTCATAGTGGCGCTCTCGGAAATGAGGAAATCCTCCATCATTCCAGTCGGAATCATTCTGCTTTGCAGCCAGAGCTTCCAATGCTTTGATTCGCTCGGACACAGGAGAGACCTTTATGGGGGACGAGTCTTGCTTTTGGGATCCAACTGATGATTCAAAAAGCTCCCTTTTCTCTTGGAAACTACGATCTACATTTCCACCAGGTGGTCCTGAGGATTCATTTCCATAACTCACAGGTGAAAAGGAACTTGGCTGGGAGGAAAAGCGAAGTGAGGTGGCCACACCCTCAGAAGGCTTGTCAGAGCCCAGTACTACTCTTTTGTCTGCATCCATTAAACAAGGAGGGAAAAGGGGAAGAAGATGGGGAGGAAACAAAAATCAAGGCACACTCTACAGTAATATAGATATGCTAAAGTGGAGGGCCATGCTTGCAGCTCTGGTGAATGTGAAGGGTTTACCTCAAAAAGTGTATTTGGTTAAATTCATCCATTAAAATGTTTTGAAATGCACCTTTCCAGAGACATTATTTCAGAGTCAAAAACAGGCCCCGAAAACTTTAGCAATCAGCAATTACACTAGTACTTTAAATAGCATTCCTAGGATGTTTGGTAGCATCCATTTTGTTGCAGCTGAAGCAATCATGCATTGCATGGTTCAAACGATTAATGGATGACATGCCAGTCAGACAATGTGATATTACCTTTGAGGAATCTAAATGATGCATAAGGGAAAAGTGCTTCTTTTACTAAGTGAGGGTAAATGATGACAGAGAAATAATAACTTGTGTCTATCATTATTGAGTGTGTGTGTTCGATTAATGCTGCATCTTCAACAATATGACTAGTGAAAAAAGTATACCTTACAAATTAATATCTGTGCAATTTTCATATTTTCTTGCATTAAAAGAACAAAACAAACATTAAATAGTACAGAATTTTCACAGAGCAATTTGCCTGCTTCCAAGTCATGTAGTAAGGATAAAGACCTCCTGAAGAAAAGTGAAATGCCAACATCGATGTTGGAAGCAACACGAGTGCATACTGCCTGCGGCTACTGCCTGTGGGTAAATCAAAAAGGTAAACAAAAAGTATTAAACAGTACAAAGGAACAAGCAAAAAGTAAGTTCTCCATTAAAACTGCGGTTTGAGATGTACCAAACTGTCATAGGCTCATGAGCCCACATGGCCAGTGCAGAATTAGGCATCTGCAGACTATCTAGGTGCTACCAACTCTGAAGAAACAGGACCATCATAGCATATCAACAACTGATTCATAAGAATACAATAATCTACTATACAGGTAGTGGCTCCCAACTCAGTCCTCGGGGCCTCCCAGACGATCCACAATTTTGCTTCCTCTCAACTTGCAACGTATAGGGCTGGAGTAAAAATGTGGGCTGTATGGGGGGCCCAGAGGGATGGTTTGAAAATCACTGGTATAGGCAATAGACTAAAAGGAAAACCTTTACATTTCACACTAAGATAGCCTTTCCCCTGAAGACTATTCTGCTTTGATGAGACCAGGTAAAACAGAGCTCAGAGAGCAATGACTCTGGAATCAGACTCCCATGAACATTCCAGCACCTCTAACCACCTATAATGCTACCATGCAAGAAATGAAAACAGATCACTTTAATTGGCCACCACACTGAAAAATCCAGCAGGCTTGCAACAGCAAGACAATTACTGAAAAAAATTCTCCACAAGTTTAATTAATGTTTTTATCAAGCCTTGCCCTAGCAGATGCAGCATTTTTATTACAAGACAGTGACATATGACCCCTCCTTCATTAACTTGCTAAATGTATTACTCTTGCTGACTGCAGTTTAAATCACAATTGCTCAAATAATTATGTAACTATTCTTAAATGGAAGGGAAGACAGGAGACAAAAACAAACAAACAAAAAAAATGACATTAAAACAAAAAATATTGAGAATTCCCTTACTCTCTGGTAAGAGATTGCATGCAAAATGTCTTAAGGCGCAAGCAGAAGTGAAGAGCCGGCAGCCATAGCCATGGGGGGTAATATCCCAGAGCAGGCATCCTCATGGTCGATCCCTCCCCAGTGTCACTCTACCTGCAGCACTAAGTGAAAACTGGGGGGAGGCGCCTCCAAAACACAGCCAGTGGTGGAGGAGGAGGGACATCAAGGACAGGATTCCGTGGGGATACGAACCTGATCCATTTTTAGGATTCTGCTCTCCCACAAAGTGAACTTGAACTTCACTGCTATCTTAAAATAAGGCGGCAATCTTGGGATTATCACGGACCCACAGTAACGCTGACCTAAATAATGCTTGCAGCTGGGACAGATTGAGGATGACCTTCCTTTTCTGTTTGTGAATCATGATAGATATGGGTAGATTAGATTGAATGGTTCTGATGATCGATCATAATAAATGATATTGCTATGTAAAATACAACCTTTAACAAGTCCCCTTAAATGCTGAATGAACTCCTTTTTCAAGTTTCCTATGTGCTACCTTTAACAAGTTATGTTGGAGGCTTAAGGGTGATGGCTCTGAAAGAGCAGCTATGACATCGAGTTAAGGCAGTCAGGGTTACAGGTTCTCAATTTATTGTTGGGCATGTCATGTGACTGCAAAAGGTGTGGCCAAGCAGCGGTGGAGGATTCCAATCATCAAATGGTGCTGAAAACAGGTGGGACCTGGCTGACCTGTTGGGATTCCAGCATGCATGTCTATCAGGGGGCACCATTAGAAACTGGGAGAATCATATTACAGGACCTCTGGGGTTGTCAACGAGGGGGGTGGTCTGGGCTGTAGCATGTGGAAAGGTGGCGTGCGGGGTGAAACTGAATATCCATGTTCGTATGCTGTTTGGTGCAAAACTGAGCATACTGAGTGAAGGAAAGGACGCTGTCAGACTCGCAAGACAAGTAAATGGACAGTCAAGACATATATTGGCTAAGACCGTTTGTTCCAGCTTACACGAAAGGATGTGCGGTTTCTTCTGTGACATTCCTGTCCTCTGCTTCTTTTTACTATCGTAAGAGGTGGAGCTCTCTGCCTATACAAAACAGTTACTATTTGAGTACCTAACCCAGTATAAGGAGGAGAGGGGCACTAGAGAGAGGGATTGAGAGGATCACAGAAGCAGCTGAGCAAGAGATGGCATACTAAGTAGAAGAGATGTGACAGAAGGAGAAGATAAAGAGGAGAGAGATAAAAAGGGTAGAAAAGCAAGCGAGCAGCATAAGAGAACTATACACTTGCCTTGAGGAGACTGAATGAGAGATACAGGCGAAGAGGAAAAAAAGGAATCTGAAAAAATAAAAAGGACAGAAGAATGAGAAGTAAATAATCTTAATATCCTTATACTCTACAAATTGAAAACGGACGATATCAGTGCAGCGTCCAGTGAGAAAACCTCTTACCTGTCTCGTGTTGACATTTAAGCAACCAATGCTTTTTTAGATATCTTTACTTCATCAATAGCAAGCAGTATGAAACTTAATTTAAGCCAAATTACTGCAACTACAAGGTCAATATTTAGTAGAAGGTCAGTGAATACACTTCATATTAGTTCAGCAAATCTAGTCAGAAACACAGCCATTCTGTTTCTGTTTCAGCCTTTCTAGATAACATTCTGTAAGACTTCTCCACACATTATTATTATCCATTGTGGACGAATTCCCCATGTACTCTTCAAATAATTCCTCCCATAGTTTCCGATGTCTGACCCCAAACAAGCACCCACACAGTGCATCATGGGCAGGAGTTATGTAAGCCATTTAGGGAATCCATTTTCTAACCACACGTCAGAAACATGAGCTTTAACAGTGAGCCTCCGTTTCACAGTTTAGCCCAACATCAAGCTGAAAAAGCACCAGGCCACACAATTTTCTTTGTCTTGACAACCTCAAACAGAACAAGGCGTGCCAGGCGTACAGAGCTGTGGGTAAAGTTCTGAGGAGAGCAGGTTAATCAAGTAATGCAGCACTAACAACTGGGGTGAGCTGTACTGGTCGTGAATCAGAATCATTGCCACAGAGCAATACTTTTTCACTCGAGCCCCAAACAGGGCAAGCTGAGCTGACTGGAGTTTAGGAAAGCATACCTGCCACACAGCATTCTTGCCTCACCCTGATCTTAATGCTCAAGATCCTTTTACTACAAGACACACCTTGGACCACCCTTCCACCTTCCAGGTTCACTTGAACACACCTAAGGAACCACATAAAGCCTTTTCTCCAATCTCACACAAGCTAACTGGAGTTAAAGCTCTGGTCCTCACGTTTCAGAGGACTCTCCTCTACAACTCGTGCTGAAGGTAAAGGGCCCAGTTTGAAAAAGCTTGACTCTGTGGTCAGCGAGTCATCATTTGTGTCATTACACCACTGTCTCGTATGGAATATCCAGCTACACACCATTCATGGCCTCCTGTTTTCCTATTTGAGTGAATCAATGACGCCATGTATCCTAACTAGACTAAAAGCTGCCTTTCAGAGGAGGAAAAAGAGGAAAAGAATAAGTTTCTTTTCTGCATTACCTTGAATGTTTTATCAAAGCCTCCTTTGATGTTTATTGCCAAAAAGCTCAATTTTGGTCTGATCAGAGAGTCTAGTTGCAATTAAAGGTCCTGTATCTTAGCAAACTGTAATCTCTCACATTTGTGATTTGTTTTTCTGATAAGCCTTCCAAATAGCTTACTGGTTTGCAGGTAGTTTTGGGCACGTGGTGATCCCAGGATGAAAAACTGAAAAACTCCAGGAATCACTCAATTGTGATTTACCTCTGGAACCTCCTCATTGTACATGGGAATAAAATACACTTGCATTCTCTTCCAGACAGTTTCATCACAGCTCAGCTTGTCTAAAATCTCTTAACCTTAATAGTGAAAGTAGATATTTTCAGGTTTTAAGCTATTTTTATATCTACAGCCTGATTTATGAAGGTCAAAAATATCTTGTAGTCTTTTATTTGTGAATTCTGATCTTCCTCACAGTAAAAAATTACATTGTGTTTGTCCGGCACGTCATCTGATGCCTTGTGGAGAACCTTCAGCCATGGATGGGGGAGTGAGTGAGCAAGCGCGTGCGTGTGTGCGTGATTAAGTTAGTTAGCTACAGTCCCGGCCTTTGAGGAGCTTCACGCTTTTATAAAAACAACAATAACAACAAAAAACATGTCTATGGGAATAATTAGTCTTTGTTTATCATTCGTTATGACTAGGGGAATGCGAGTTCTCTTCTTTCAATAAATTACCTTAAAGCAAAGTTAGATATTTCTTACATTTTCAGTGTAAGATTAAGCTGATGAACAAATACGTTTTCGGTCAACTTTGCGAGGGTGCCAATATTTCTGGATGTATTCCAAGCCATTCAGCTGTCAACAGTCTTTGATGAAATCCAGTCCCCTTTTCACTGGACACATTAATCAGTGCCACCACAACAATACAACAGAATCAAACCAGCTTCACGTCAAGTGAGATGGCCAATAGCATGCCTAAAATAGCAGTACCTACACAGCCATTGATCTGGGTAGTTTTAGTACTTCTTTCTATCTGGCTAAGTGCTCCAAGTACGCTAGCTCTGTATAGGCCTATATATAAAATATTACAGCGAAAGGTAACACTTGTCTCAAGTCTTTCACCTTCAAAGGGTGCAAAATGGTTATCTGATGACATGCACAAGGGTACAAATACTTCCTGATGAAACGGAATACGCTAGAGCCAGATGCACATATCCAATACGCCATGTCTTACAGGGATAGAGGTTAAACGTGGCAAGGAGACTCATGTTACAGACACTGCAGGGTAGTGACCCCGGGTCAGACCAAGCATGAGAAACGGCTGGTTTGGCCTCAGCTGTGGGCACCCACAGAAAGCTATGTGTGGCATCTGCGTCACGCCAACAACTTCAGCGCCATCCCTGAGGATCAGATAATGAAACCCAGACCTCTCTAGGCCACCAGAGCTGCCTCAGATACTGATTTTAGTGATTACAATTAGAAAATATTAGAGCTTCATTAGAGCATGATTTATGGGCGTGTTCTGTTAGCCCTGTATTGAAAACTTTCTTCACCTCATCACAGGAAATCTTCATGAGCTGTAGGTGTCTTTTTAGCTCCAACGTGAAAAACGAAGGCAAAAAGCATTTGGGCATCCTTTAGCTAATAAAGTCATCAAGTTGGAGTTAATATGATGCAAATTCATGATCAAACTAAAACAAAGAAAGCTGCTGGAAAATGAAATGATCGTTAATATATTAGACTGTATATTAAACTGTGAGACAAACACCTGAAGAAACACTTATTACTACGCAGCTCAGATTCTGCTGTGCTGGGGCATCTTCCCCTAAGGGTTCTGCATCTTAAAGAGACAGTAAGGAAAGGTCAGCCCAGCATGACTTGACTATCAGGTCCAGTGTCTCCTGTTTGACTGCTCATGATGTAAAATAGCTTCAGCAAAATCTTTATTTGATTACGAAACCGAGAACCGTCACGACCAGCAACAAAAGAATTAGCCTT
>JAILXH010200420.1:45796-56449 GCA_023558415.1 Piaractus mesopotamicus | reverse complement strand
TATTATTATTATTAGTTGTAGTAGTAGTCGTCATGTAATTAATTATATTGTAATAGTTAATTAAAGGGCCTGTATTGTGGAAGACTGAGTATTCCCCACTTTTTTCAAGTAAAAGAGTTAACATATAAATAATGCTAAAAATTCAAAATATACTACTGACCTCCAGACTATACAATCCATATATGGAAAGTAAGCTGGAATAACAGCCTGTTATGAATTCATTGTTTGTCATGTCACAAAAACCAGCACATCTACATATATCCATCTCTTCAGCCTACAGCAGTTTAGCTTTGCTCATTCACACTGACGTTATAAGTAGTGTTTCATCTGGACAGACTTTTGAGGCTCACAACAGGGTAGCCAATAAGAACAGAGCTCATTAACATATATATCAGTCCTGTTTAAATGTAAGAGATAAAGAAAGGTTAACAAATGGACATGTAAAAATAACCTATAACTATTTTTGTTAAGTAAAACCACGCATATGTTATAGATATCCCTTAACAAATAATATTAACCAACTTTTTATTTGGGCTGCAGCTCCAGGGGAAAACATAATTCAGTCTAAAATATGGTTATATCGACATTAAGGAGTCCAAATTATTCTCTGCGGTATGCAGAAAGAAGCTAGTATATGAGGCTATGAAGCCGTCCAGTTGCTTCCCTATGAAGAGACAAAATATTCCACAACAGCAGAAAAGTTCAGGCTAATCTTGTCTCACTTGTAAGTGAGAAATTGACCTGTCCGTCTATAAATGCATTCTTTCGTAGCACCTGTTAGTAGATTGGACAGACTTTATAGAACTTTGGCAAAAACGAATTCCCATCTAAATAATTGTGATTAATAATTTAGTTGTTTGTCGTTTTTCCTTTGTATGCAGCCAGTAAAGTGGCGAAATTGGCAGATTAGCCATCGTGCTCACTAGCCGTTGTTCTTTGGAACATCCTAACTTAGGACAGAAACAGCACAAGCTCAAGTAAACAAACATTAGCCACTATTATTATTGTTATTAACAAACATCAAATAAACATTACTCACCACTGTTCTCTGAATGTGATGTAGCACCTTTAAAGGGCAGAAGGAAGAACTTTTGTAGTTTTCGTACGACCCATCACGTGTCAAAAGCTTTATCTGCTTTATTTTATTTGTGCTTTTGCCTCAGCCAAACTCAGGAAAACGCACTCGACTCATTCTGTTTTGATATTAACATTGAATTATGAAAGCTAACAACTGTGCTAAATAATTGTGCTCAGATTAAATAATTACGATCAGTCATTTATGTAACAGTTGTCACAAACCTACACGTAGCATAGCATTCTAAGCTAAAGTAATGTTACGTAGCAAATTTAATCTTCAACGTAAATTATTAGGCTGAATATGAGAGGCTGAAAGCTACATCTCAGCAGTTGCTACGAAGAAACAGTGGGCGAAGCGTGGATAGTTCGACTGAAAACTGGACCCACCGTCGGTTGAAGATGCATCTAAATTTCTCTTAAAAAATTTTTAGAGAAAATCACAGATTGGGAGCAAGCACTACATATTGGTTGTGTTTACTGGCATTGCTCACCAAATCCCCTGCCACTGAGCCTAGAGTGGTTTTTGAAAAGTCCCCCCTGCAGCATCTTTTCTCAGAATCGTAAACATGTTGCCTGTTTATACACTACCATTCAGAAGTTTCAGTGTTCTCAATAATATTCAGCCAGTTTGGTTGCATAAAATGGTCCTAAGATGCTTCTCCAGTACAACGTCACAACTTCATAATTCATATGGCGTTAGGAAGCTGTAAATAAAAACGAAGAAATGTTAGTTTTGTCCATCATGTTTCAAAAGTGGTGATCAAATCTCAAGGCAGTTAACTCGATGAAAGTAGATGTGAATAGATTGTTGGCATCTTATTTATCCTTTAACTTACTGATCACAGAATTCTTGAATTGTCAAATAAAACATTTAAGAAAACCTTTTGGGGAGTCGTTTGTAGTATTGAAAACTGGATGTTGTATATAAAAAAAAAATTTAAAAAAATTGATATGATTCCAGAGTTCTGAGTGGTAATGAATGTTTGAATTTAGCGAGTTACAAGTTGCTCTACTGTGCAAGGAAGAAGTAACAAAGCAACAAGTCACAAACAAACGTCTGACAGACTTTCTCTTGTTTTTGTGGGCTTTGTTGCAGTTTTGCACGAGGCGAAGTTTATCATGTAGTGTCTTTGATGTCCTTTGTATGTTGGAGAGTAGCTCTGAGAACAGCAGCCTGTGAAGAACTACACTGTTTTGCATGTCACTCTAAGCCTTAGGTGACTTATTTGGTTTTTTTTTTTGTTGCATTGGTGTGCCTTAACCTGAGCTTCTTCTTTGCCCTAACTAGAAGCTCAATAAAGGTTTCCATTATGATTATGGACAGAGGTCCTTCTGGGCAGTTGCAGACAGAATACTGTGTTTTTGATAAGAAGCGAACTGGTGATGGAAACAGCAAGGGGCTACTGTTCCCCTTGATTGCATGAGAGGGGATCATTCCCCATCTGACTGTGTTTCTCAGCAGTGTAATAGCAGTCATTTCATTTTACAGAAAGCCCCCCATCCAGTGCCTGAGACGCACGCACACACCTGTGAGTTGTGTGCGATAGTGAGAACGTCTATCTGTGGTTTCAGTTTTGCTATGACACAGCCCACTAAAGTGCTTGTGGTTTCAGTGCTGGTTTGCTAGGCTGTAGCACAGACTCAGGTGTGAAATGAGCATCTTCACTGACTCTTTTTTAAGAACCTGCAATCTATCTTTGTAAACAAGGTTAAGCTGTGTGGCGGCACTTTAACCTGGTCAAACTTAACATTAGCATCAGCAGGACACTTATAACTCATTAAAATCTGCCCCCAGAGGAGCAGGTGAGCGTGCATGTGCATGTTGGTCATAGTAAAATGGATCAGCATGTGGAATCGGAGCTCTCTGTGTGCTGCTGTGTTTATCACTGTATAAAAGGAGCTCTATGTCTTCTTTAATGTTGGATGCACTGTGATGGTTTCTGAGAATGTGCACTGCTCTGTATATACACTTATTATTAATTTGTTTCATCAGAAACAAGCAATAAATTAACAATAAAAGGAGACTGTAGTGGGTTGCATATAAATCACGATTCTTCAAGAACGTTTCACGATACACCATATACCATGAAATCTTTTTTTTTTTTTTTTTTTTCTGATCTGATACTTGGAACAGACAAAAATGAAACCGTGCCACAAAAAAAACCTATCAAAATCAAATACAGTATCTAAATATCTACTATCAAAAATGAATACAGTAATTTGTATTAAACATATTTATATCCTGTGCTGCAATGATTCCAATTAAACAATTAAAGATGCTCTCTTTGTAATTAAATATGCAGCTGGTCAGTGTGTGAGCACTGAAGTACTAATGTCCACAATACTCAGAGAAGCATACTGTGATGTTGTGATGCATCACGACAGCGTTAAATATTGTCATTTTGCCGAGCCCTAGTAGTACATTCATAGTACAGATGAACACAAAGCTGACTCAGTTAACTCTTTGCAGTGTCTGTATTTGAATACTAAAATCACTATTCAGGTATTCATTACATTTCCAGCAAAATGGAGAAAATATTCAAGCCAACAATTCAGGGACGCCTTTGTCATGTTTAAGCATGGATATGTGAGAGTTTTGCTTGTAATTGTCAGTATGTGAGTATTATGCTTTGCCTCTGTTGCTTCTATAATCTGAGTCCCTTAACTCATTCGCTCCTCAGCCTCTGTTACTCATCTGACATGAAATCCTTCTGATTTTTCTGTGTTTTAAAATAATAAAACTTTTTTTTTTTTCTTTCAGATTTTAGCCTTCACTACTATCATCTACAGAATACGCCTACAGCCCTGTGCTAGTTTTGCTAGAATGGTTTTTTGACAAATATCAGAGATAAATGGTCTCTAAATTAGTCATCTACTCATGACTAAAGTTACACAGAAGAACTTTTTCCACATATAGATAGTGCTAGAAAGGTGATAATCATTTTTAAGGATTTTTTTTTTTTTTCCCCTCTTTTTGTTATTGTAGTTTAACCGGAAATGATAGTTTGCAGCATCAAACCAAAAAATCTACAAATTGTCGGCTTTTGTTTGGATTATGCTCCTTATACTTTATAAATTAAATGTGATGAGCTTAACACATTGAGACTAGGCGTGAATCAGTGTTGGAGTTGTGGACAGATCTGATCTTTTGATACGTTACATAAAGATTTATGAAATGTCGAAATTTGGGGCCTGGATAAAGCAGAAAATACAGCGTTTATTTCTGTTTATTATGCAGTGAAATGCAAAAGTTCCAAAAATGATATTACATTAGTTCATTTGTGTAGACACTCTGCCCTAATAGGCTGGTATTAAACTGTATTTTAATATTTTTCTATTTTAAATCGGTTGCCTATATAAATAAAATTATCGAGTAATGTGCTGCATTGAATGTAAGAGAAACTGGCTGTTTAGCACGAGTCATGCATAATTATGCCATGATATTTTGGTATAGATGTAGTAGCAGCAGCATTAAAATACAGTGCCAGTGCGCTTACCTGATTCGTCTTTACATTATACAATTGCAACACCGATCAGCTGCAATAAAAACAATAAAATAGGTCCATAATTTAGACATCTCTTTGTTAAAGGAGAGAAGTAGATTAATCTGCAGAAATTAATGTGTTAATACATGAACATGAATAGGTTAATCATTAAGACTTTTTAATATTGTTAATGTGTCAAATCAGCCTCGTACCAGCATTTTTGAGCATTTATTTCTATTGAGAGTTGTAAGCACAGTGTTGTGTTAATGGGGTTACTGGTGGAATGTGAACTTGCGTTTCTGAGACGTGGGAAACGGTGTCAGGTTTTAGAGCCCAGCCCTGGCTCCCAGCACTCTCCTTTCAGCTGTGTGCGGATGGCTCCCCTTTCTTTCTCTCTTTTTCTTTCAATCCTCCCCCCTTCTCCTCTTGGCTTGGTTTAGCTAGGTTTGGCTTGGCTTGGGCTCTAGTGTGGGTTAGCGTCGACACTGTTAGCATTGTATACACACATGCTGAGGGCAGTGAAGGGAAGAGTGGGACGACCTGACCCAGGCATGCTAAGCAAACTATCGTTAGCTTCCTCGAAACGGGCGCAGACAATTTTGGCAACAGTGTTTCCAGGCATTGACCATAAACAATAGATCCTCTTTTATCAGACCTGGGCTGGGTTGGATTAGGAGAAGTTAAGGACAGGTGATTGTAAGATGAACTGTAACCGTTTGGAATGTGCCAGAAACGGCCAAGTTCTTGAATTCATGGAAACGACCCGTCCAGGCTCGCTTACACCTGATGGCTCGCTTAACACCTGCATTTGGACATCCATGATCAGATAGTCATCAGTTACCTCTACTTGCTTTAAAACGTGTCTAAGTTGTCTGTGATGAAATCTGAGATTACATCACAGACAACTTAGATGGCTTAAACGCATTTACCTTTGCCCCGTGACATGGCTACAAGCACTTCAGAAGGTCGGCTAACCAGATCATGAATTTAAGCGTCTTTTGAGCCATTGCACCTGTGCACCGGTACCCGATCATGCTTAAAATCTTCTTGGGCAAATGATTTGATATCAGGTATAAATGGCCTCTAAGTTAGTCATTCGCTCATGACTTAAATTACAGAAAAGAACCTAATCCACATATAGATAGTGCTAGAAAATTGATAAGCCTCTTTAAGGAAGCAACACAACGCTTGTTTTTGTTTTTTGTGAGCAAGTCTCTTTCACTTTCTTCGGTAATGGAGCGATCAGTCAGTAGGAACTGGCTCTGCCAGCCTAGCACTTTGTCACAGGCTTTTTTTTCCCGGCCAGTTTCAGTGCAATGGCATGAAAACATCCGGTTTTGTGACTGAGCGTCTGTTGAGCTAATCTTGGCTGGCATGATCTGTCACAAGCTGTTTGTCCCCCTCCCATCTCAGTGCTTCATCATGTGTTTGTGCCTGCTGAAAGAGATCGTGTTACGAAAAGCGTGTACTTGGCACAGTAAAATATTATCAAACTATCGTTCTTTATCATACTTCATGCTATCAGATTTGTTCACAGTTAGCTGCATTGGCATGTGGTTCTTCTAATCCAGCATGTTATTTATTTCCTTATGAGAAGTGAGGCTGTTTTTGCAGTCAAGTGGGGTGAATTTCAGTGTTTGGTATGAGAGGCATGTTTGCTGATGTTAGTCATGAGGCTGCAGGTTGACCTGGGCTGAAGCGAAACTAACCTGTGCACACATGCGCTCTCCTGGCGAAGGTGTGTCGACCTGTGTATGGAAATCTTTGTTATACGCAAATTGCATTCCATGGTAGCCGCCCTGCGTGCCTCGCCTTTAGAGGGTCACCTGACCCGCGGCTCCATTGCATTCCACCTGGTTGGTTTGTTTGTGCTGCTGTCTTGATGCGAGGACAGGCGCCATGACCTGGTTTGACGGGGCGGCCATAGAAGCAGTCTGGGACAAGCAGTATGGGTGGGGCTGGAATTCCTAACTTCCAGAACATCGATGGAAGATGGCTAAGCGTGTTGTGGTGTTTGTTTTGCTTGTACGTTTCTGTAAATACACTCTTTGCCTGATCGTGTCAGGTGTGTGCAACATCAGGGCGAGATTTTCATCACTGCAGATGTATGCGTCTTGCCATTTATGACATCAAAGCAGCTTATTTTAAAAAAAAAAGCTGATTGTAGATGAAAGCTTCCTGAAATAGAAAATGCAATTTTACTGAATAAAAAGGTAAAAATTTAGGCCACATCTGGATCACCTGTCAAGAAATGTAATAACCTTTGTTCCTTTTTCTCAAATTCCAGTTGCTTTCTTAATTGAAACTGCAATATAAGCATGAGCATTGTGTTTATATATATATTTATATTTATATTTTCTCAGAGCAGTCACAGACAGGTTTATAGGATTAGTCTGAATGACCAGTTCACAGAGAGTGGGCAAGCGAAATGACTCAATGGTCACAGGTCAGCTTTTGGTGCTACTTTGAGCTCATTCACCAGAAACAAAGCTGTTACGATCCTGCAGAAACAGCATGTCCTACCCAAACATGGAACAAAGGTTGAAGACGTGCTGGAGTCAGATGTTCTTAGTAAATTCCACAGGCACTCACATCATTATATTGACCTGTTCCCCCCCAAGGCATGCACATGGCAATACATGTTTCATAACAAAACAACACTCATTTGATGGTACATGATATACTTTGTTGTATGATAAGTGTGGAATTTGTGGATACACAGATCTAGACCCCAAGGGTCAGTGTTCAGTGTTTTCTTCACTCTAACTCACTGATTAACCTCACTTGATTAAAGTGACAAAGTTCTGTCCCAACCCAAGTGTATATACAGTGAGTAAGGATTAAGTGCTGGCAGATAAGCAGTGAGGAATAATGAAACTTTGCAGAACCTCAGTCCACTCAAGTTAAAGTTGTGGAAGAAGTGTGACTGGAAATGAGACTGCAGAAGTTGCCAGTAGAGCTTTGATTGTGCCTGAAATTGAGAACATTTTACTGACCCAACTCATAGCGGCAAGATTAGAGTCTCGACTGTAGCCTGACAGAGTTCACTCCAAACCTGAAACCATAGCCTGACAAAATTCTCTCTGAACCTAATTTGGCTGCCCCATTTCTACTGTAGCTGGCAAATTTCTGTCCCAACCTAACTGTAGCCTGACAAAATTCTGTCTGAACCCAACTGTAGATCAGCAAAGTTCTGTCCTAACCCAAGAGTACCCAATAAAATTCTGGTCCAAATGGACTGTGGCCCGACAGAATTCTGTTCCGGCCCAACTGCAGCCCGACAGAATTCTGTCCCAGCCCGACTTCAGCACCAACAGAATTCTGTCCCAACCCCACTGCGGCCTGACCGAATTCTATCCCAGCCCGACTGTGGCCCGACAAAGTTCTGTCCCAACCCAACTGCGGCCTGACAAAATTCTCTCCCAGTCTGACTGTAGCCCAACAGAATTAGATCAAACAGCAAACAACCTTATGTAAATAGTAGCCTATTTATGAGCCTATTTTTTTTTTTGTCAGTAATCCATGACTTTGAACAACATCTAAAAGTATTTTAATTTAAGCTTTTCATACTGTGTGCTCATGCTGGTGTTGTGAACCTTGGTGGGCCTTGCTGCCAAAAGCATAATTTCTTCCAATACGCCAGATTGTTTAAGGTAATAAAAGTAGGTAAGAAGAGTAAAAGAAACTAAAGAAGTGGTAAATACAGGCCAGAATCCATTAAAGGTGGGAGACCTTGGTTATAATAAACCACCCTGAGATCAACACACAGATTAATTATATCTGACCCCAACCAATCCTTGACAGTAATGGTCACATTCCATTAATTTCAATCAAATATCTCAGGCATTAGTTTGCATCTATATCCAATGGAAAGCATGACCAGGTTTCTGGTCATGACATGAAGAGCACAGAGAATGGGTTGAAATGAAGCACGAGTGTAAAAATGTATGCGAAAGGCCATGAAAATCATGAAGAAAAGATGATCCATCTGAAATTTTGTCTGTAACTATTTCAGCTGTGCAAAGGTCATGTAACTATTACAGCAAATGCTGTCTAGCCAAGAAAACAGGTCTTCGTGGGCCTTACTTGGCCCGCCAGCCATGTTTGGGGCCGCCATGTCAGACAGTTATGACGTCTTGAAGGAATATGCAGTGGTGACGTACGACGGTTTTGAAACCCGTTAACCCAAAACAGTAGGTGTTTCTGTGTAATTTCTCCAGCCGTAGCAGACAGTGATTGTGATATGGAAGTCTGCACCCTTTGCCTCCGTTAGTGTAAAAGCCTGCAGATTCCCCCTCGTCTAGCCTTTGAACTTTTACACAGCGGGACCGAAGGATCAGCCATGCTCGCTGTTGAGAAAGTGCCGCGATCCTCTCTCTCCTCACTATAGGACATGAGGAACTTCAATAAAGGTGTGACCTTTCACCCAGTGAGCGGTTGACACCTTGATATCATTAGACCACACATCTCTGCATCATTTAGTGGACTCTCGCTGTCTGGTTTCTTAAGAAATGTAATTGAGGTACAAAATAAGGTCATCAAGACAAGTGAGTTTTTTGTTTTTTTTTTAACTTTAGTGCTTTTAATAATAAAGTCTAGTCAGTGTAACAACTTTATTTGCATAGCATTTTTAAAATGATGGTGTTTCCCAAAGCTTTTTTTCGGAAATGTGAGCAGGTTGACAGCAATGGTGGCAGGAAAAACTGCGTCAGATGGCATGAGGAAAAAAACTAAGAGGAACCAAGACTTTAAAAGGGGAACCCGTCCTTCTCTGGGCCGCACCGGATAGTGGAGATGAAGTTTTGGATGTAATTTTAAAAAGTAGGAAGTAGGGCGTTTAAAAGCTCTGACCTCACAACAGGATTGTTCTGGAAATTATTCAGTATGTCACTGAGAGTCGGGCAGTATTGAAGGTATTTTTTGGCTTTCGATTTAGTGCAGCACAATGTGAAATGTTGACCTGTCAAAATATAGTGGTCCATGTCATGTATCGTGAAAATAAAAGTAAAATTAGTGTGATTTGATGTGATCGGCCACCCCTAGCGGCATGAAATCTCACATTTGATCAGATCAGATTCAATTTGATTGTTATTTTGCTGCATTTCAAAGCTATTTTTTTAATACACTGAAAAACAGATGTGAGAATATTTCTGCAATAGCGAAACTTAAACTAAAACAATATACAAAGTGCTTATTGAATATTACTGTGGGCTCTCGAGTGGTGCAACTGTTTCCCTATCATCAGGAGGTCGTGAATTCAATCTCCAGTGATAGAACAGCCATCCGTTGGCAAAAGTCCAAAGTCCTTTTCGCACGAGAACACGCACACTTTTACACAGGAGTTTAACGATTATTAAACAGGAAGGGGTGAAGTGTGAACACAAGCCGGAGTCAAAATCCCAGCAAAGTCGACACAACAGTTTACCTGCACGTAGTACAATACCTGGGAAATTATAGTGAGCGCTCATGTGTAGACAGACGCCAATACTTTACCGGGAAATGCAAAAATGTCTACATTACAGCTGGCGAAGCTGAACATTTCTCTGACTTTTTCTGTTTTCTAGCAGTTAAATTTGTTTAGCTTAGTTTTGCGTGTGACACCATCACAGGAGTGTGTTTTGTGCATGATTCTAAAGAGAAGTGGCAAAAGTCTTCTCTGTGCACGTGCATGGCTGCAGAAGTGATGCACAACAAAAAGACTCATTTTCAACACTACAGTTACTACAGAGTTACTACAGTTAAGTCGCCACCTTTGTATTGCTGTGCGTTATATATACTTTTACACTATTAGTTTGAAATATTTCCTCCGTTTCAGCTTGTGTGCCCCACCAACACACAGTTGTATGCAAAAATTTGAACATCTCTGGTCAGTTGGCATGTTTTTCTAAGTGAAAAGTTAACACATCCTCTACAGAGGACACACTTAAATATGTTGCACAGGCCATATTTTATGTATTTTTCCCCCAATCTGTTAAAATCAGCAAATAAACAGTAATTGTGCATTAAAGTGTGCAGAAGTGTGTTGTCTGTAGAGGACATTAACTGATTTTCACTTAGAAAAAAAAATAAAGCATGTAAATTGACCAGAGGT
>JAILXH010200420.1:32295-43076 GCA_023558415.1 Piaractus mesopotamicus | reverse complement strand
TTGTTTTTTTTTTTTTTTTTTTTTTTTTTTTTTTTTGGAGTTGGATGATGAAGGGAGGTCGATATTTATCTCCTCTTCGTCCGCTCAGAAGGGCCAGTGGTGGAAGTGACTGGTCAGATGTTACTAGAGGTCGTTGGAACCTGACTGTGTGGCAAGTGACCTCGGCTCTGAGCAGCTGAACTCTGATACTCAATGTTCCACACGTTCAAAAACTGTCCAAAACTCAGAGCACAGGACACGTGGAGCAGCTCTGCTGATGGGCTGGCATGATGCGCGCTGATTTAGGACTAACGTTCTGTCCTCATACCTTGGTCTTAAAAGAACGCTCAGCTAAGGAGTGGCTGAAAGCTCTTGGGGACCAGATAGCATGATCTCATCTAGGAAACACTAGTTGAGATCGGCCAAATTTAAAATAGTACGTTGGCTGATTGCTGATCACGTTTGGAGCAAAAAATCTGCCAGTTCAGATCTTGGTTGATTCCAATTGTGCATCCCTAAACACTGTTCTTGACAACAAAGCCTGCTATTGCTGTATTTTCTATGCCATCAACTTCTTTATCCTTACAGATCTACACTTTTTAGATCTTTACTTTCAGAACCACACCGCTAACACCGTATCTGTTCTGTAGTTGTTCCAGAATTAATTGTAGTTGTTACTGAATAATAAGTCTTCATTTCTCTGCAAAAAATTGTATGTAATGAAAATTCTTGGACAAAACCAAAAAACTAAGATTTTTCAAAAATGTATTTACTGTTTTTATTTATGCTTTTGAATATACATACTAAGCATATAAACTACAAGAAAATATTCATTTTCATTATTAATAAAATGTGCTATTAATTGGACAAAGCTGAGCTGACAATAAATAAAAATAGTCGCCATGTAATAAATGTGCTAAAATCTGAAGGTGCCGGCATTTGCCACAAAATCCAGCCCAGAGAATAGCTGGTCGGTCAAGGCACAGAATTCTGAAGGCTGTCGTTTATGAACGTATTTGTTTTGTACTCAGGATGAGCAGAGATTATAAACTGCTTGTTTTATGTCCCTCAAAGAAACTGACACTGTTCCTCACTGTTTTGCTGTTAATCTGTTGCTGCTCAGACTGTTTGTGTCTGTGCTGACTTGCAAAGCAGAGCAATCACTGTTTTAATACTTTCATTACCATTAAAATTATTTCTGAAGTATTAGATTGTGACTTTTGTTGTGCCTTCTAATCTTTTTGTTTTTGCCAAAGGTTTTTGGCCGTTTTTTCTCTTTAAGCCAAAACCTAATTTTGACAGAATTTTGCTGAATTTAAGCCAGAACCGTGCAATTTTTGATTGTGTAACGTGCATCCCTGAAAATATGTGCAAGGTTTGCAGACAGGTGTATTAAAAATTAGTGAGTTGACCAACACTGGCACTTTGACTTAATGTTGATGATTGTTTATTGTCTCTGACAAATAAATAAAAAATAAACAATAAAAATCCATACTATTTTGAGCGACAGCAGGGTAGAACAGCTGCCATAATGTGACATCTACTATGTGCAGAAATGTCAATCATTATCTGTAGAGGTGTTTCATGAAGACTTGCACATTGCTGTGTTATTATGAAGTGTAGTGTGATTATATATACAGTACTGTTCAAAAATGTTGGCCATCTAATCAAAGTTATTTAAAGCCAATTATCTGAACAATAGCTCTGAATTTCTTCTTATTTATTTATTTATTTTTTTTAAAAAGTAGTTGATATCTTTTGAGCTGGTTAGAAGAACAACGGGTTGATTCTAGATTCTTGGCACCCCCAGCCTCCATGAACAGGAATTTCTCATTTATATCAGTTATTGTGCTGCCAAGTCCTGTAATAATGGATTATACTGGGATACAGACTGCACTTGTAAAATTTTACTTCGTTTCTTGTGATGCCGCACAGCCACCACTTGCCACGTCTTCTCCGAATTAGGGCACGCTTATCTTTTTTCCATAGTATCGTGGTGTGACGTATTTCCTGACGCTCGAAAGCTTGAATGAGCCTTTTGCAGTCACGTGTCCTCTGTGGATCATCTCGGGATTCTTGTGAAGAATAGACTTTTACTGTCTTGCAACGTCACCCGAGGCCCCTGCTTCAGGATGATAAATCCTATCAGAGGCCCGCAGGCCTGACGGGGCGGTCCCGGGTGTGTCCGGCCTTCATGCGGCCTTAGCCAGCGCCGCCCCTTTCTTAGAACGACTCTTGCTGGTTAGCAATGCAGCGCTATCTGTGGCCTCTATCGGTGAAGGCGCTTGTGGTTTTGCTTCTGCTAAATGACGGACCCAACCTCTTCTTCTTTCCCATGAAGTCTAGTTGCTTCTGTGTTGTTTCTCCGTAGACTTAACCAGCAGTTTTTTTGCTTCCGCTTTTTGTGGTGGCTTGAGTGCAGTTCTCAGCATTGATCATGACCAGCGTTAGAAAAAGATCACCAACCCTTTTTTGGAGTTGAGCAATTTACGCCTAATTTATTGAAGAAACTACATCTATATCATTATGTAGATTTTGTTGGGGGCAGTTACTGCTTGAAGTATTTTGGTGTATGTTGCGGAGCTGTTTGAGCTTCAGTGCATACTTCTGAATCTTACTATGCAAAAGTGGCATTTTCTGCAAATTGTAGTACACAATTTTTTATTTACTGACTTTAACATATTGGAAAATAAAACATAATTACATAATAATTTAATGAGGATGTGTTAACGTGTCATTTGACCCGGAGTTTTGCATACAACTGTATTTGTTCAGTGCTTTTATTTAGTAAGCCTTTGCCTGTATTTCAAACACACTAATAGAGCTAAACTGTCCGTATGCAGAAACCTAATTAGCTTTGGTGTGCAGTCTGATTAACTTGCACAGGTTCTGATTGTGCATGTTTAAATATCTGTTATCTTTTAGCTGTTATCTTTTAGTTCATGTCTGCTATTCAGAGCACCTGAAAATCTAAACGGTCACTCTGTTCCCATAGACTTGGTTCAGGTCTGAGCCGTGCGCTGTTTTCACTGATAAAAGATCCGTTAGCTTCAGAGAGCCGGTCATGTGTGTCATGACCTTTGGAGGAGGGTCACCACCGTTTGCCTGTATTTAAAAAAAAGACCAGTTGAGAGATACATTATGATTCACATCACAACCAGCTTTGCTCATGATTCACAATAATCGGCCCAGTTTCCAAGAGCCTGGCATTAAGTAAGAGGATCTTACTATCAGAGAAAGTGCTCAGTGTGATGCTAGCTTGGTGTTTTGTGATTGTAGTGTGGCCTGTTTGGGGAAACTCAACCATTAGAAAATTTCTCAAGACACACAAAGACAAATATTCTGTTGTGTCTTAACAAATGGCGCCTGTCTGGACTGCCTTTCTGTTTCACTGTGTTGTCACTTTGTTTTGATGGTGACGGCACAAACCCTGATCAGTGATGTTGTAACAGCAGTTTTCTGATGAAGTCTCTTGGTGATTATCTTTAGGGCTTAATTTAAAGGTGAATCATTCCCCTTGTAAAACAGTGTAAGGGTGGCCAATATGGCTAAACTATATCACAAAACCTTTTTCACAAAAAACAATATGTATCACAAGTTTCATTACGGAGACAGCATAATTAGACCTGTTCAGTTCAGATTTAGGGTTTAAAACATTGTTGGTAGTTTTCGATGGTTTTCGACTTTTTTCTTTTCCAGCTTATCAAATCCCTAAAAAAACAAAATATGTTGTATATGGTGAAAAATGTGTTGTAAGTATTGTGATGTTACATTTTTGCCAACAACCAGCTATGAGTAAAATGAATCTTATTTTGCCTTTAACATAGCATCCTACACTATAATTAAACAGAATGATGATCTCATGTAGTGAAACTTGCAGTTGGTTAGTGTTATTTTTGAGTCCTTCAGGTCAAACCAACCTTTTACAAACGTGTATACCAGGGAGGTGCCTATGTAGCAGTGTGTGCTTTTCATTGGACTGCTTTTACATAACTGAATTACAAAGATCACTTTGCTTTATATAAACAGTGTAGAATAACACTTTCATCACTCATTGAGAAAGATTCATTATCATTACAGTGTTCGAAAGGAAATTTGAAGGGGTGTTCTACTGTTTTTTCAGGATTTCTGTGTATCTGAATGGTTACTAAATTATTACTCTCTGCTCTCTTTTAGAATAGTTCTTAGTGGTGGTGATGGGAACCAGACGTCTGAAGTGTTTAAGGCCTCTCGAAACTTCTGTTAAGGAAGTCATTACATGATGTTGCCTGACGTCGCAGGCATTGGTTTACAATAGCTTTAAGATATGAAAACATTTATGGTGGAGAGGGCCGTGCAGGGTGTTGTGAGTAGGGGGAAAAATATTGCCAATGGATAATTTGAGTCGGTACATTTTTCTACAGTAAATCAACTCACATCAGACCCACTCTGAATGACCGACTTTTTACATACATACTCAACAATTGAATTGTGCTGAAAATCTGAAAAATCTGTGGAATTTCCCTGTATTCCAGGCAATAGAATCGACATTTTTAACGGAAAATATTGAAAATCCAATCTGGAATCGCACGGCTTATCCAGCCTGAACATATGTGTATCATCACACCCCTGCTGTTTACCCTCATCAGCTTAGGCTCAGCGGAGCCTCCGAGCACCACGTGGCAAGGCAGCCCTCACTTTGTGTGACTCTCTTGGTTTTTTTTTTTTCTATTTGCCTGTCAAATTGAGGTCGAAATTGGGAAAGAACAAAGGCAGGTGTTTATGATCACAGATGAGTCAGATTCATGCAAATGTCCCACGTTGTGAGGAGGGGAGGGGAGGGGGTTGTCCCTGCCTCACCCGGATAGCACCCGTCTCTCTGTTATAGCAAGAGGTGTATGACTATCCACCCTCACCTCAGCATTATGAATGGAAACAGCAAGAGGAGCTGAAAAAGACCCAGCTCCAGACCAGATTGGGAACTGAAAGCAGTCAGAAATTCCAGCTGTGGGCCCACGCTGTTTGTTTCAGCTATAAGGGCTCTACCTGGACACCATCTGCGTCATCATGCTGTGATTGTGTTCCATGGCTTGAATAGTAATATCTGTCACACCAACTAGATAGCAGATGAAGTTAACATTGATGTACGCCATGTTTAAAACAAATGCTAGCATCCTAAATGATGAAAAGAGACCTTGCCACTCTTCACTTGCAGTGGAACCGCAGCAGTTTTCATTCATGATTACCACAAACTGTCGAATTGAAGCTGTAGGAAACCTTTCGTAGCAGTAGAGAACCAACCACGGGTGTCCCTGAAGTGAGGTACATTGCAATAGGCACACTATTTTTGTTTGTTTTCATTTCATTAATTTAGTTTGTTGTCTGAAAATAGAACTTTGGGTCACTTGGGGAGAAAAGAACAAAAGCTGTAGGTAGTTTTGCTTAAAAAAAGACTCAGTGATTCAGTGGAATGGACAGTTGCTGTGATGTTTTCCATGGAAGTTTAAGTAAACAGCACTTAAAGCACCGTACATTTTTCTAGGATGCTTCATGTTTCTGCAGATGCTTACAAACTTTGTTTCCTTTTTTCTTACAGTGGGCACTAGAGCAGGACACTCTAAGCGTTTGTCTTGTTTCCATCTTAGCCAAATGACGTTCAGTAGTTTTGCAGTAGTCAAACTTAATTTAGTGCAGAACTGATAGACTATCACTATTCAAATTAGGCTTTAAACCACTGAATATTCAGCACTGCACACTCTTGGACAAAGTTGGCTGAAAAGTTGGATATTACAGGCCATATTACAGTTATGAAATTGCATGGCAATACTGGTTGATTTTTGAATGCATAGTTTAAATAATATTATGTAACATGCACAGGTTCTTATTATGCAAATGCATGACATAAGTTTAGACTTTCTGTGCTGCCAACATACAGTTCAGTATTTGAATATGAATCAGTTGTTTAATTTAGTTGAAAAATGCATGCATGCATGCTATTTATAGCAGCCAAAAATTGGCACAAATCAGGTTTTCTTTTGAGATAAATGGAAAAAACCCCACAAAAATTCAACGATGCAACACATCAAACATTGATATGCAATGAACTGTCACTCTATTTCTGTAGGCTTTTTTTTGGCGGTGCAGCATCCTCAGCCTCAGTGTCACAACAAAAGTAGGTTGATGCCGCGAAAGAGGAAATTGACTAAGAGATTCTGAGAATGTGTGCGGGCAGGGGTCATGTGACTTGCTGGAATGGGCCCTCAGTCATTTGCATATGGCCGCTTTGGGGAGGAAGAGGCATGGTCTTTGTTTACATCTGCACCCCTGTTTTTTTTTCTTTTTCTTTTTTTGACTCATGCGCTGCCACACGAATAAGATCGGCGAAGATAAAGCCCGCCAAAAATGTCACTTGCATAACGATCAGTGCAGCCATGCATGTGTTCAGAAGGAATAAGTCTACACAACCTGTTTAGATCAGTAATTGTTGAATGCTAACTTCATGAAATTACTATGAATATTTGTGGGGTAATTCAAGCAGATATTTGAAATTAACTTGATATGCCATGTTGTGTGCCAGCAGATGTAGGGCACGATTGGGCATTGAATTTTATTTCATTCTTTGCTTAGGATTCACCTCTTTTCTTCTTCTCCAGTTGTCAGTTTTTCCCTATCATTTTTGCCAGTAACCCTCATGAAACTTTGCATTCTGACCTGTTTGTGCCATTGGTCTCTGGTCTCCAGCGGAGCATGTATATGTTCCTGGTTATCAGTGTTTTTTGCTATTAAACCCTGTTCCCATGTATTTACCCTACATCTATTTATTTGTTCACAGCTGACCAAGTTTACGGAGACCAAGATATGCACGAAGTCGTTCGCAAACACTGCATGGACTACTTGGTAAGCGTTTCGCTTCTTTACTGCACGCCATCAGAACCAGCCATCTTTTTACATACCTGTTTCTTTTACACCTTTTTATCCACAGATGAAAAACGCAGACTACTTTTCAAACTATGTGACAGAAGACTTCACCACATACATCAACAGGAAAAGGAAAAACAACTGTCATGGGAACCACATTGAGATGCAGGCCATGGCAGAGATGTACAACCGGCCGGTGGAAGTGTATCAGTACGGCACAGGTGAGGCTGGAGGGAGGGCCCCTGCGCCACGCTTTGTCACTTGAGGAGGAAAAAAAAAAACTTGTGAAAATAGAAAAAATAGAAAAAAGCGTTGGTGAATGACTCAAATGGTGACGCAATAAGTGACTACGATCTAACTGTTTTTTTTTTTTTTAAAAGGTTGTTTAAAATTCAGTGTTATTTAAATTTGATTTGGGAGCGCCAGTCCTCAGGCCTGAGAGTTAGAGGTCTGCGCGGGCAGGAAACAAAAAAAAAATAAAATAAAATAAAAACACCACTTGTCCAGTCCCAACTGGTACGACTAAATTTAAAACACAAATCGACCCAAACCCACAGACTGTGCTTTGCGTGATTACTCGACCGAAAGTGCTGATCGACCGAAAATGTCGTGGTGGGATGAACTGGTATCTTAACATCTGTAATACAATATAGTGTATAGTCAACTGTAAACAGTATTTATTATTTCTTTGTGTATTTGCTGATTATACCTGGCAGAATAGCAGAAAAGCATCTGCCCTCCTCTGATTACTGTCCTTAAGTTCCTTTTGCTGCTGCTGCTATTGCAGAAATGCATAACTCAAAGAACAAGCAAATGGAAAGATCTGCTCTGGCCTTTCCACCTACCCAACACATCCTTATCATCGTCCATGGTGTGATTGAGACTGATGTCAAACTTCATCCCCAGTTTCGTTCAGGAGCATTTTCACCCACTCCTCAAACTCTTGCGCTGTTTTGAATGCAGCTATAGACTATAACATTAGTAGAGAGAGAGAGAAACCGAGAAAGAGAGTACAAGAGAAAATGTGAGTGTGAGAAATTCACTTAGGCCCAATTTTACAAATGACACATCTACTACATAAAAAAAAAATCACCTATTAGAAAACAAACACAAGCCACCAAGATCAGTGTTCTACATGAAAAATCAGTAATGTTTTTGGGCCCGAACCTGGCCCAAAATCAAGATATATACATATATATATAAATATATAATTTTTTTTTATTATTTATTTATTTATTTTTTTAAATCTGAACCTGGCCCAAAACTGCTGTTCTTTTTTGGTCTGAACCTGACCCAAAACCAATATTTTGTTGGGCCCCATCAAGCTTGATTGAGGTAGCAGACCTCTACTGGGGGCCCCGGTGTAGTGTTGTTTTTCTAATTCAGCTCATCAGCTGATTTTAGAGTTGGAACATTTTGAAGAGCAGATAAACCCTCTGTCCTGTGACCCCTCATGAGTTTGACACCACTTGCTGTAACTACACGAGAATAGCTATGTTTCTGATCCTTATCTGCTACAGGTATGCTAAGAATTAGCGATATCTATCTGGAACCTTTAACTTTGCTCGCACTCCAGTCGTTTTCTCTGCAAACAAACAGATCTTTTTTTTCCCCCTTTGTGACGGTGGACAGGGCTTTCTTTGGCCTTTTGGACATTACCAGGTTCTGAGAAGTCACATAATCAGACTTTTTGCTCTTTTACATTAGAAAAACAAAAGCTGCTGTCTCATCTGTTCTATGTTCACGTCCCTTCTTTCAGAACCAATCAACACGTTCCACGGGATCCATCAAAATAACGATGAACCAATCAGAGTTAGCTACCATCGTAACATTCACTACAACTCAGTGGTGAACCCCAACAAGGCCACCATTGGAGTGGGGCTCGGCCTTCCTGCCTTCAAACCAGGGGTAGGTGCATGTTTTCTGCATGAAGCCTCTTCTGTGTCCCCTTAATACCAGAAGCCTACAGAGCGAGAGTGTCGCACTGCGTTTCTACAGGTCCAAAGTGTTGTATCATTTAGAGTTTTCCCTTTTTTAAAAGTATGTTTGACAAGAAATCAAATTTAAAGTTTTCCTCATACCCAAGGCTAGGCAGTATGGCTGTTTATCGACCAACTGCATGTCATTATAAATAGCATAAATAGATTTGGAGACCTCACTGCTGTGGTCTCCATGTGGAGAAGAGCATTTAATAAATTCCAATCTAATCAGAATCTAATGATTGAGAGCGTGTCGAAAGACTATTCAAAGAGAACTCGGTTAAAACTTGGTGAAGGATGTATCATCTGAGGACGTGAATGTGTTGTCATATCTTCATCTGTAAAATGTTGACTTTGAGACCTAAACATTGAGCGAGACCTTCTTTTTGAGCCTGTATGTTTGACGTTAATATGTAGACATTTTAGCATGTTTTTTTTCTCCCCTTGTCACTCAGTAGTGCTACTAATTTCAGTTTCAACATAAAATTTTCTGTTATGCATTTTTAACAGCTCTAGCAAACAACTAGGCATATCGTTTATGTCATGCTAACCTGGTGGTTAAAAGCTTCCATTACTTGTTAGCTAGATTAGCCATTGCAGAACTTTGAATCGGAACATTTTGGCTGATCAACTGCATTTGCAATAAGAGGAAAATCCGAGTGCATTTGATATTTTGCTGAACTATTGTTTAACACATCTGCTTTAACATCAGATAAATCACAAATTATTAGTATTATTCAGTGGCTGAGTAAGGAGCATAAGAGAACACCAAACTACATTTCCCTGTCCTGCATGTACGTGTAGGATTAACTATTACAGTGGTCACCAGCCCTCCTGGAGATCTACTTTCCTGCAGAGTTTAGTTCCAACCTTCATCCAACATGCCCCCTTACATAATACTAATGCATCTGAGCCAGCCAGTCAAGAACATCTGAAGGTGTAATTAGCTGGAGCACTTGTGGCAGATTGTGGTTGGAAGACTCCACAGGATGGTGACCACTGACATACCTCAAAGTCCAGTTTGTAAACCTAAAATAATATATATTTGAAGGGTTTGTTCTAGAATGTTTGGTCTTGAAATGCAAATCCAGTCAGCGATGTTATTGAGGTCAGATTGTGATGCCTGGGTGGTTGCTAGTGATGCGTGGGTTCACTTGCACCCACGCTTTTACCCTTGGGCTGGATGGTTAAACATGTGACCAAAAGGGGGGATTTTGGGATGAGAGTGGACCTTTTGTCGTTTAAAATCAGGCTATACAGATGCATTTCGGAACCGCAAGTGTGAGCGAGCAAAGGAAAAGCTGACCCACACGTCACTAATGTACCCATACAAGCATTCTTATGACTTAACTCATCTAAGCAGTCAATAAAGTAATCTTCGTAGTAGGTTATACAACCTGTTTTCATTGATTTGTCTCAATGAAAGTACAAGCAAGATTAATTAAAGCTGGTTATTAATGACTCTAACTGTAGTTATCTTGTTCTGGAAGTGCGACATGATTGACAGCATCAGTCTTCAGCTTTGCCCTAGTAGTTTGATACTCATTGTGAGATATAGGCTAATCTGACCTAGCTGACCCCTGTCAGGGTGATTGATTTAAAGCACCGAGGTGTCACCATGGCTAATGTGTATTCATGCACGCTCTCCGCTAACTGCTCGGACTGAACATCCCCAAGACAGACATGCACACATCTTGCAGGTTAGTGCCATTTCAGCAGGACCTGCTCCTACGTGCTTGCTGTGTGTTGCGCGATCTATACGGTACAGAACGTCTCATAGCTAAAGCGCTGCATAAGCGAGACGGACACTTCACTGCATTAGTTCATGTAGTTGAAGAAAGAAAGATTTAAGATAAATGTTTATGATGCTTTGTTTTAGGGCTGCTATGATCACCCTGATAAATTTGATAAAATATTAAAATATTG
>JAILXH010200377.1:68987-80088 GCA_023558415.1 Piaractus mesopotamicus | reverse complement strand
TTTTTTTTTTTTTTTTACAACTTGATATGATTTGATAATTGTGAAATTATCTTGGCATGTTGTTTACACAGTACAAATTGATGTACCTAGGCTTCCACTGCTTGGTAGCTACATTAGTCTCTTGGCTTAGTGCAAATCTAAAGCAAATTGTGGACAGAAAACATCTGAGCTCACTGATGACATTCGGGGTAAGGAAAAATTGTGTAAATTAGATTTTTCACCTCACTATTGCTTTAATATGCAAGCATCTAAAATGTTATAACTACTGTAGTGTAACTACTTGCTCCACAATGTTAGACATTATTCACAACATATCTGAGGCATGCATTTTAGTAACAAATCAGTATAGGGAAAGATTATAATGCCCTTATGCTTATTAAGCCTTAACAAGCCAGAATTTGATAATTAACTGGATGCTCATTACCTCCTTATTTAGCAGTAACTAGGGTGATTTAAGCATTTTACAGTGCACTTATTATGCTTTTATTAAGCATTATCAAGCCAGAGCTTGGTAATTAACCCCCTGCTGATTACTATGTAATTTGGCAGTAACAAGAGTGAATTAACCTTTTTTTTTTAGAGCAATGTTATTTGTGTATTACACATTACAATTTTTTGCATGTTAGATTATTATGCCTTTATTAAGGCTTATTAAACTAATCATTGGTAACTAACTTATCAAGCTAATAACATGTTTCAATTGGTCTTAAGAAAAACTTTCTACTTCAAGAACAAGAAAAGACAGGGACCATTAATATGTGGTACTGAGACCATGTACTAAAACAAGGTATATTAAACAGATAAAAGTGGTGTGGAAAATGCCTACTTTACCATAGTTGCTGTTTTCTGATGTACTAAGTAGTAAGCTGTCTGGTAATTTCCAACTACTGCTTTGTTAATAAGCGCAGTACATGGGCATTATAATGTTCCCTTTACTGAAGTAATACCTACACTCCTCTTTCCCACTTATTTTCTTCCATCTTGACATCATATGATGTTATTCTGATGGTATATTACTATCGTCAGCAGACTGTTCAGTTCCCACCAGCTGTGGTGTGTGTAGACACTGTGTCTACAGACCCGGGTCATGTAAATCTCTCTCCTGTCATCTCCAATCTGTGGCCTGGTCCCACGGTAAGGCAGAAATTAGATGGTAATGTCAGACACAGGGCCATGGCTATTCTCCCTCAGTCTCATAGGACAGCTACTTTCTACTCATTACCTTATCTGAGGACTCTGCCCTCAATTTCATGTCTGAATACCTTGGAATATTATGTACAATGCTTAAACTCTGACTATGAGTAAGCTGTGCAAGCTCCTGCAGTCTGTGTGTACATTGTGTATTTGTTGACTCAGCCCTAGATAACTAAGAAGAAATCTCAGAAACAAGCTTCAGGCTAAAGACTCAAACACAAGAGAGGATGGTGATGTCTACCCATTTTCTCTTGATTTTATGCTTAAAGGAATGCCCCAGTGTTTTCCAACACAATCTCTACCTACAGCATATGTACTGTAAAAAAAGGGGGGAGTGGGGGAATGGCTTTAACTTAAAAAAAGTTTGCCTTAAAGAGTTATTTGAACTTTACATAATAAGTTGATAGGGCATAAAACAGATTCCTGTTTCGTTACTGTTGTAACAATTTTAAGGCAGTCTGAACACTAGGTTAAAACAACATTTTTTCACAATGTGTAGCATACAATCTAGATTAGATTACAACCGACAATGATTTAGATAGATACTTCCACAACCAACAGTGAATGGCCTTTTATTTACCCATAGCTTTCTCTCTGGGGTGACTGGTCATCCCTGGAGAACAGTGCTAGTGCTTTACTGACTGTATGTTGGACCTATACACTTGGGACTGCGGGTTAGGCCTACAGAATAACTGTTCAGCACCTATAATTCAAACAATGTTCTGGAGAAACATGAGTAGGAGTTAAAGAAAGCTGGTCCTTCTGGAATAAATTGGCATTACATCATTTGAGAATGATTTAACTTGCACATATTACATTTGTCTTTAAAGACTGAAAGACATGTATGGCATTTAACAGAGGTTAATCATTGAAATCAAGAACTAGTGAATGAGAAATGAGCAAAAATTTCACTGACATTGAGTTTTTTCACAATATAAGTGACTTTTTTTCTTTGGATCTTAAATAGAGTCCTAACTGACTGAAACACCCAGAATATAATTCTGTACAATTTATGTCGGACTGCACAATATACTGCTTTTTAACTGTTAATCACAATATTAGCCTTTGTAATACTGAAATTGCTGAATCAATATGCAAATAAGGCCTCTAAAAAATCACAAAATTCTTTATTGTACACTGAGCATCCTGACCAATCTGAAACCTACCAGATGTGTTTTCTGAGTGTTTTCATGAAACAAGGCTTTGATGTGATGCAACAAACAATAATTAAAACCATGTCACATCATTTACAATATGGTATTTTGTTAATATTGTGCAGCCCTTGTAAAAATCAAAGTTCATACAGTACGTTTGGCTGTAGGAGTAAAAGACTAAAGTAAGTACAGTATGGTCATTGGTTCTAAAGTGTGATTTTCCACCGATAGAACACTTCCACCTCTGCACTTAAGGGAGGAAACTCAGTCGCTTGCAGTGTTTTCCGTTTGTGGGCAACGCTACTAGCGTCAAGAGCAGTGGCAGCAGAATGACCTTGGTGGGCTGGAAGGAAGACTCCATTACTGTACTGTACAGGCATGGAGAACAATATAGATGGGTGGGCAGGCAGGGAAAGAGTGTGGCCACTAAGTACAAACTACAGTTAGAAAAACTTACTTTCTTTCACTCTCTTTTCTTCTCTTTCTAATTTCAGGCCTAACTAATGATATGTTATCGTTACAATACGCATTTCTGAGCACATATCATGGGTATAAGACTTCAAAAAATACTGAACAATGCATACATAATAAAAATGAGAGATTTAGACCACTTATTGTGAGCTTGTGAACTGTACTTACAATTTTATAGTGTTTTGTATGTGTGCTACTAGTGTTTGGTCTGTTCTAAATTGTTTGCAAGCCCCAGAGAAAAAGTATATTGCAATATTTATATATCACATGCATTGTGAAAATGTCTTCAAGTGTGGAGATGCTAAATTTTTGTCAAATCGCCCACCCTAAACATAACATCATTATGTCACTGTCAGAAAAAAAAAAACAATAGAAATATCACCCTAATAGTCCATCGTACACCATACAGTGTAAAGTATGTGGCCAAGGAAACCAAACAAAGGCAAGTAACATTCCTATGAGAGATCTTCATAGTGACAGGAAAACAACCCTCCTGCAACCTCCTTACTGTTCCTTCATTAGAGCAAACAGGCTTTGACTACACTCCACACAAAGAAACACACTCCCAGAAGTCTAGCACTCAGCAAAGAAAACACTCAAGAGGCCAAGAGAATTTCACAGAAGTAAGGCGCTTTGAACACACATTTAATGCCCTGGCAATGTTACACACAAATGACAGCAAAAGTCAGATATCCAACAAATCGATTAATCTAGCTTTCAGTCTGCTCTCCTGGGGGCCGATCAATAAACTGTTTGACAAATATTAATGTGCCACAGATGCATTGCCAGTGAGTAAATAAAGCACCTATAATGTCTGTTTTTATGTTATATAAGAAAATTCAGAAATGTCATATCTATTTTAACCATCAACAAAATATATTGTCTAGAACAGTATTAAGGAACACTAGTAACACTATATAAATAATAGTTGTGTAGGAATTAATGCATTAATAATATGCTAATGTGATCAATTCTTAATGCTACTCATTTTCTAAGAGCTGTTTTCGTATTTTTCTAGTTTCCTAATTGTGTCCAGCTATGACTAAGTGACTATAACCCTCTCATTTAAATACAGCTTAGTAAAGTTATTTCCAGCTGACCATGGTGAATTTATCACTGATGGACCTCAAGTGTTAACTGAGCAAAACACAGTGCTGATACTGGCAATACCAGTAAAATCAGTAACATTAGCACTGGAGCGAGAGAGCTGTAGTCATGCAGCCGCTGTTGTTCTCACTGGACATCAGTGATGAAAATTGTAAATAGTTTTCACATTATTTTCATGTTCATCCTGCATTCATGTGAGTTTCATGTTCAGGAAAATAATGTTACTGAATTACTGAAAGTGCTAAATCCATTCTGTTTAAGCATATTTTGTCCACTCATATAGCTGTAATAAAATGTACTGCTTTTTAAATGGAAACAAATCTCTCTTTAGCTGCAAATTTGAGCAAATGAATAATACATTGTTAATCACAACTGATTAATAATTTGATTTAAATGAAAAATGAACAATACATAAATAAACAGTCTAGTTTAACTAAAATGTATTTTTTCATTTTTGAGCAAATACAATTATACTGGCTGATATCAGCTATCTGAACTTTTAGCTCATCAAAATCTGCATCTGTATTGGTGACCGAATTTTCATAATGATCTTTCAGTAGTTGTCATTTTATTCACACTGACTAAGCTGTGTATTTACAGCTGTGCACAAAGGTGGACAGGTAGTGAAGGGTGTTTACAAAGCATGTTGGCATACATTTAGTACTGTAGTGACTTCTTTTCATATACATGTGGGCTTTCAGAGCAAAAACCACTCCAGTTCTGGAAGAGATGAGTGTGAGAGCGTGGGTCACTGAAAAAAGGCATAGGCTCAAGCATGACTTTACCAAGCTCTACACTTTCAGTCCTCTCATCAAAGCCAGAGAACTCCCTTTAAGGCACCTCTTAAAGGGGCACAGATAAGACCCAGACTGAGTGGATGAGGGTTGGTTTTGGTTGGAGGAATGTAAAGGAAAGTGAGGGTTAAAGCCATGGTTTTAGCCAAAAATTCACTGAAGGGCAGCATTTGTATGCTACATGACACCTACATAAGCCTTTCGTGACAACTGATATAAACCTACATAAACATTTATAAAGGCTTATTTCACAATGCATCATGAAGACTGCTTTTGTTCATTTCGATGTGATTTCATCAGGCTAGTTGAGTAACCTAAATTCATACTCAAGCACTGATTTTTGTATAATGACTCACATAAAAGTGCCTTCCCATAAAACTGCTTGAATAGAAGTACAAAGTATCAGGTCAAAAAAACTACTTAAATACTACGTGACTTATAAAACTGCATCAGAGCTTTTTAGTAAATCATGTACCTATCAGCATAGTAATTGAAGTTTGTTAGGCTCTAGTCTTCTATTTTTCTGATTATTTTGTTCTAAAATAAAATGCTAAAGTTCTAGTCAGAGGTGTCAGAGAGCAGTACAGATGGTGTCACCAGCAAAACATAAAATTTAACACAAAAAAGGAATTAGGAACTACATATGAATGACGAAAATGTAATATATGTGAGTAGCATTATAATGGTTTGAAAACACAACTGCATTTCCAAAAAAGTTGGGACACTGTGCAGAATGTAAATAAATGATAGAATGCAATGGTATGCAAATCATATAAACCATATTTGTAAAGGAAAATACTATAAAGACAACATATCAAACGTTGAAACTGAGAAATGTTATTGTTTTTTGAAAAATATATTGCCATTTTGAATTTGATGCCAGCAACACGTTGGGACGGGGGCATGTTTACCACTGTGTTTCATCACCTCTTTTTTTGACAACACTGTAAATATTTGGGAACTGAGGAGACCAACTGCTGTAGTTTTGAAAGTGAAATGTTTTCCCATTCTTGTTTGATATAGGATTTCAGCTGCTCAACAGTTTGGGGTCCCTTTTGTCATATTTGTCATGTCATAATGTGCCAAATGTTACCAGTGGGTGATAGGTCAGGTCTGGACTGCAGGCAGGTCAGTTTAGCACCCAGACTTTTTTAATACGGAGAAATGCTGTTGTAATACATGCAGAATGTGGTTACATTGTCTTGCTGAAATAATCAAGGTCTTCCCTGAAAAAGATGTCATCTAGATGGTAGCATATGTTGCCAAAACATGTATATATCATTCAGCATTAATGGTGCCTTCACAGATGTGCACATCACCCATGCCATGTGCACTAACGCACCCCTGTACCATTACGGATGATGGATATTGAACTGTATGCTGATAACAAGCTAAGTGGTCTTTACCCCAGAGGACACAGTGTCCATTATTTTCAAAAAGAATTTCAAATGTTGTTTTTTTGGACTACAGGACACTTTTCCACTTCCCCTCAGTCCATTTTAAATGAGCCCGGGCCCAGAGAAGGTGGCATCATTTCTGGATCCTGTTTATATATGGTTTCTTCTTTGTGTTTTAGAGTTTTAACTTGCGTTTGTGGATGCAGCGACAAACTGTTTTCACAGAGAGTGGTTTCCAGAAGCGTTCCTGTGCCTATTCAGTGATTTCCACTATAGAATCTTGTCTGTTTTTAATGCAGTGCCGCCTGAGGGCCCAAAGATCACGGCCAGCAATTACTGTTTTTTGGCCTTGTCCCTTGTGTACAGAGATTTCCCTGGATTCTCTGAATCTTTTATTTATATTATGTACCATAGATGATGAAAAGCAAAAGTTCTTCGCTATTTTATGTTAAGAAACATTATTCTTGAATTGTTGCACTATCGTGCAGTCTTTAATAGAGTGGTGAACTCATCTTTATTTCTGAAAGACTCGGCCTCTCTGGGATGCTTTTTTATGCCCAATCATGCTACTGACCTTTTGCCAATCAACCACCAGGTGTTTTTTTTTTAGCATTACATATCTTTACCAGCCTTTTGTTGCCCCCGTCCAAACTTTTTTGGAACATTTTGTTGGCATCAAATCCAAAATGGGCATATATTTTTCAAAAAACAATAAAACTTCTCAGCTTCAACATCTGTTCTGTTGTCTTTGACGATTTTCAATTAAACATAGGGTTCAAATGACTTGCACATCATTGCATTTTGTTTTTATTCACATTTTGCACAGCGTCCCAACTTTTTTGGAAATGGGGTTGTATTTAGGAAAGGACAAATCCATCAATATTAAACTTTAACTAGTTACTACCCATGTCTGATGACAAGTAATGCGCTATGGAATTGATCTTTATAAATGTCTATGTAGGTTTATGTCAGTTGTCATGAAAGGCTTATGCAGATATTATGTAGCATTATGAATGTTGCCCTTCAGTAAAGTATAACTGAATTTTCCCCTTATGTCAAAGCCGTGTTCAGTGTCTGGAGTTTGCTTCTTTAGTTTTGCCCTGGAGCTACAAAGCTAATGTGACTAAAAAGTAACGGAACCTATTACTGTTAGACACTTGCAAACTACATTCCTAAATCACACACTTGCCTCAAACGGTGTGAAGTTGGAAAGTCTCAATCTCAAGACTTTGTTTATGTAGTTTTAGACATTATATGACATAGGCTACTGTTATCTACCAAAATGGGAAACAAAATTCAGGCCGCTTCCACTGTTTTAGCTATGCAATGAACAACTTTTTATCACCATGTGATTAGCAAGTTTATTTGATTTTTGGCCAAAGCCTCACTTTATGCTTCACTCTATAGTTTGCCTCTGACTCTTGATTTCTGGCCCTGCATGTAAAGTACTCAGATTTAGAACATAAATAAACAAATGAACAACAGCATCAGCAGTAACCAGGCGAGACCAAAAATCATTTAAAACTTCCTGAGGAAAAGAACAGCTATATTCAGCAAATTTCTGAATAGAGTGGAGATCTGGAATCAGCTCCCCGGAGCATATAGTTGTATTAATTAGGTTATGAAAAATGTGAACAATTTTATATAATAACCCTTTTTCAGAATATTCAACACAATATAAAACAACTAAGTGATTCAGTGCAAACTTGTTATATCAGCAGTGGAGCAGAAACATATGGTGATTTACTGTGGACTAGGTTTGATGTCCTGGGTTCAGAGCAAGTGCAACAACATTTTTACAGTGACTCTCGTTCTCAGTCTTTCACATGATATGATAAGGGAGGAAACATCATATGATGAAAGAGATGACATTAGTCATTAGAGGTTTAAAGCCCTTCGGGGGAGTGAATAATTAACCTGGCTTAATAGTTACACGCACTCATAAATATCGCCAAAGAGTGAATTTTTTTACCAGATGTCTCTGAACATATGTGTATTAAAACTTTAGTGTCCAGTAAATAATAAAAGCATATAACATGCTTCTGAGGTCAACATTTTAACACATAGCTATGGTAGAGTCAAGAATTACTAGGTACTACTGACATATATCATAATTTCAACCAATATATATGTCAATAAAACTAGTCAACAATTAATGTTCCGCATATTTATCAGTACCAGCAAAAATTCCTTGATAAAGTATAAATACTAATTGGATTTACCTGTTTTGTATTAGACAGAATTATACACCTTTAATGTGAAGAAAATAGTTAATTTATGTACATTTTTTACGCCCTTGTTTTCATACAACTATGAATTACGACAGTAATATGGCCTTTCTGAATTGCAAAACATTTTCATGGTTAGAATAACAAAAGCATATAACATACAGTCGCATGCAAAATCTGGGAGCCCCTGGCCAATTTACACTATTGTTGATTTTCTAAATGAAATGACACATCCTCTACAGAGAATACTTCTGCAATTTTAATGGAAATTACTGTTTATTTGCTGAATTTCACATATTGGAAAAAAAAAACTAATCATATAACGTGGCCCGTGCAAACGTTATGGCATATTTTATATTTTATGCTTTTTTTTTCAATACGTTAAACTTAGCAAATAACCAGAAATTGTGGATCAAAATTTGCCGTATTTAAGTTTCTTCCATCTAAACGATGCCTTTACTTATCTTCACATAGAAAATCAACAAAACATGTACTTTGACCAGAGGTGTTGAAAGTTTTTAACAAGACTGCACGCCTAAACCAAACCTTTAGCATGAGCCATGATAAAACACACGTCACATAATATATAATAATGCAATATCATGTTTTAGCAGAATTTTTAGTACTTTAAAATTGGCATCTGTATCAGTGACACACCTGTACTGTATCTGTACATACTACTGAGTAGGCCCCCTAGCCTGGTTTGAATCAGATCATTTCAACTGTACAGGGAAACAGCCATGTATGCGAAACAGACAATGGCTAGAATCGAAACTAGTAAATAGCCTAATTCATTAAAGCTGCTACAGAGCAGCTATCCTGATGTGGATGTTGGTCTGAAGCAATTAGATCTAACTCTTAACCCTAAGAATTACATTTCAAAACAAATACATGGTAAGCCATATATAGAACGCTGCAGAATGTTTTGACGATGCTTGCATTGCCCTTATCTCTGTAGTGCCAAGGCCCTCCATTTATAATCTTGTGCACATATGCATGATATCAGTGACTTTTAGGAGTCAGAGAAGTTGAGGTCAAAGCATGCTGCTGTTTCAGGACGTTCCGTACTTACCTGTTTCATAGTGTCCTGTGTGTCCAAGGCCTCAGGCAGTGGAGTCTGTAAGGAAAGACCAAAAGAAAGTGAGGCACACAGAAAGAACGGAACAGACAACCTATTCTCAATATTCTCAATTAGGGCTGTCATTATTGATTAAACTAGTAACTGAGTAATCATCAATTATTTTGATGATTGATAAATAATAAGTGGTCAGAGTTTTAAAAGGATCAAACAATAAAAATGGACTTAACGGAACAATATTAAACTATGCACAGCATTTAGAAGATTCAAACATACTAAAAATAAACTGTAATCCTCTAAAAATACAAAACTAATATGTGGGGAAAATATATCAGTACGAATTTAGCATAAGTGTAACCCTGAAGGGATTAATGAATGGTATAAAATGAGTTTATCAATGGTTATTAATTAGGCCCTCTTAAAAAAAAAAAATACAAAATCATCAATATGCAGATACAACACACAAATAAAAAGGGCAACAATGACCTGCTGTTTGCCTAATAGTGAACCCACATTAATTTATACAGTTAAACCGCAGATCTTGCTAATTACTTCTCTTACTTTGTCTTCTCCATCAGTTAGCCTTATGCCCATCAGTTTTTTCAGGTATTCATATCCGTCAGATATAACAAGTCACATTTTGGCCTTTTTTATTAATTTATTATAACTGTTTATTAATAATTTTCAAGATGGTAATGACCTAATTAATAACCATTAATAAACAAATTTATAACCTTCCATAAATCCTTTATAAGGGTAGTCTTAGTCTAAAGTGGTTTCAGTATATATTAATGTGTGCGCCCATTAAGCTCTGTTTCTTACTGAAAGTGAAAGTGCAAACTGCTAACCAATCATTGCTACTTAACTGAAAAGGTAAATTTTAATTGCTGATTTGTCTGTATTTTTTGTTACTATGTTTACTACTAAATTGTGTTACTAATTTTACTAGTTTATCATGGACAGTGGTCATTAATAAACAGTATTAACGAAACTGTTAATGAAAGCCTGAAAGGGTCATTTTTATCTGTTGTTCCTGCCAGACAAATGTATCAGCTGGCTGATATATCGGACCACACTGACGACCTTCGATTTTATTAGCATTGCTTTTTAAAATTTCGGCCAGTCATCAGAGACCGCAAGGTTTAATCAATCTGATCAGATGACCAAGATGACCAAGGTTTTCACATTACTTTGAATTCAAAGAATTCTATGAAGCTTCTCTCCCAGTGCTACAATATTTATACTATTTACGAGTATGAGTTTCTGCTGCTTATCCGCAGTAAGACAATTGAGAACTGACAATCATATCTCTCTGTAAAGTACTGTTTAACTAAAACTAAAAATGCGATTGTTGTTCGCCATAAAATTTTCACATCGGTCATGCCCTGGTAGCTAGGCTTTTACAAGTGATGTGGTTCGACAGGAGAGAACATACAGTCAATGATAGTTTATCATTCACACTAGTTTCCTTAATCAAGCTCTTAGAGGAGTATCATCAGATTCTTCACGTTTGAAAGCATCTCCTGTACTAATGCCATGGCATGTGCAGTTCATAATCTCTGCCTTTGCCTCACACTCATTAACTACCACAGCACAATAACAATTCATACAGGAGTCTGAGAGGATTTTTTGGCTCCTGTCTGTCTACATCAACTCAGAAAGAGACTGTAAGAGAGAG
>JAILXH010200377.1:25253-35579 GCA_023558415.1 Piaractus mesopotamicus | reverse complement strand
ATGACAATTTCTTAATCAAGCTGGTGCTAATGTATTATATTTTATCTAACTAGAGTACACAGCAAAAATTAGCATGACATAAGCTATCATGAAATCAAACATTATGGTATCGGTCATGACAGTTACAGATAGTGGCAATATAACACTTTTAAATTACTGAACGAAATCATGACAGCATATAATATCTGCCATGACATGTTTATGGCATGGCTATGTCAATTTTATGTAGTAGGGTTCAAGTAAAATGTTTTCTTTCTTACTGTATGATTTTTCCTGTGTTTTCTATGTTTTAGACCCTTATAGACATATGCCGGGGCTTGCCTGAAACCAACATAGCCTCTCTGGTGTTTGCCCTGGTCAGCTCTGTGGTGCTGATCACAGTGAAAGAGCTGAGTGCTCGCTACCGCCATAAAATCCCCTTCCCCATCCCCATGGAGATCATTATTGTACGTGAATAGATGTGAATATGATAGTGTGGTTCACATGATTAGTGATTTGTATTTTAGAGTAGCAACGTGTGTCAAAGCACATGCACATATGTTTTGTTTGTCGTTTCTCAGGTGGTGGTGGCCACTGCCATCTCGGGGCCACTGGATCTGCCTGAGAAGTACCACATGGACATAGTGGGACAAATCCCTTTGGGGTAACAGATATTTTGGATAAATCAACAGCAGTTTTCGTTTGTGGAACATGGCATGACATAAATTGTCAGGTTACATATTATATGCTAATAAGTGGGAAAATGGAACCTAATTATAATCCTTCCAATAGGCTTTTGGAAAAATGATAATTACCCCATGTTTTCTCACACATGAACTGATGCACGTAGTCACTAGTGGTGGTCATAAAAACATTTTGAAGTTCTGTTCTACCTTTTGTTTCAGTTTTCCAGCCCCAATCCTGCCCACTGTGTCTCAGTGGGAGGACATGCTGAGTACAGCCTTCTCCCTTGCCATAGTTGGATATGTCATCAATCTGGCCATGGGCAGAACACTGGCTGCTAAGCATGGCTATGATGTGGACCCCAATCAGGTACACATTATGAAGATATGGCAATGTGAAAATCTGGGCAAGCTGTGACAGCCCTACAGATATGATCATTTTTTTCTTCTCCATCTGGCAGGAAATGCTTGCTTTGGGCTTCAGTAACTTCCTGGGTGGTTTCTTTAAGATTCATGTCATCTGCTGTGCTCTGTCTGTCACGCTGGCTGTGGACAGTGCAGGGGGCTCCTCACAGGTGAGGCCTCATTCAGTCAATAACAGGATGAGTAATATAACAATTATGCTGTTATATTAGCAGTTTGTGCAATATTCTGAAAAAAAAACAAAAAAACACATTGGCTGCCTTTGTTAGAGGTAGATTACATTTAATAGTTCTTTTGTGGAACTTATTTAATGACATACAGTACATTATGATCATTATGTTTATCATTCTCAGTTTGCCAGTCTTTGTGTTATGCTAGTCGTTATGGTCACCATGCTGGCGCTGGGAGCCTATCTAAAGCCACTTCCAAAGGTGAGAATGATCATCAAAACACTTCAACAGATACTTATATGTATATACAGTGATTTCTGTATTCTTCTGAGCACGGCTGTTTGCTGATTGTGCTTATTGATAGTGTGTTACTTCCTCTTCGTCTACAGTCAGTTCTAGGAGCACTCATAGCTGTTAATCTGAAGAACACATTGCTGCAGCTCTCAGACCCGTACTACCTGTGGAAGAAAAGCAAATTAGACTGTGTGAGTTATGCTATGTTCACCACAGTTTATATACAATAGAGGCTCAACAATAAAAGCTGAAAGACAATAACAGTTTAACATTTTAGTAATTTATGGAGATGGCACCAATTAGAGAACTTGAATTACTATTGGGCCTATATTAGCTGAATTGGATGTCAGAGGAAAAAAGAATGAATCTGATCTGATTATGGAACAAATTTGAAACAGAATTGCTTGTAGTACAACATAAAGCAAAAAAGAAAAACAAAAAAACGTAGGTTACGTGATAAGAACAGTAGCCACATGTAGCTTGATGTTAACATAAGAACATTCTAGCAAAGCACACTACACTACAGTTACAATTTTCTTGTTTTATATAATGCTATTTTGCACACATTTGCAGTACAAATGATAAATTATGTGGGAAAGAGCTGAGAGGATTTTGCCTGTGATTTTCTTTAAGTCATGTTGTGTGGACTATGTATTTCTTTCTGTCGCATAGTAGTTTGAGCAACTTTAAGCATGGTACTTTTAGAAGCTCATCTTAACTGAAGTGCTGCAATTAAAATAGTTAATTTTAAAGCTTAGCAGTTTCTAACAAAAAATGTTGATCTAGAATTGGTACAGTCAATATTCAAGGTTTTTTACAGTAAGCATTTTTATATGTAAACAGTCTGGATATTTTTGTATTTTGTCTCTAGGCTTTCATAGCTCACTTCTTTGTGTTTCCTCTATAGTGTGTATGGGTCGTGTCTTTCTTGGCAACATTCTTCCTGAGCTTGCCATTTGGCGTTGCGATTGGGGTGGGCTTTTCTATCCTGGTAGTGATTTTTCAGACTCAATTGTAAGTCAAATCTGAAACTACGCTCTTTACAAATAATATGAATAATACATTATGTTGTATATGATGCTCCTGTTTGGTGACTTTGTGTTTGGTCTGCAGTCGTAATGGCTCAGAAGTGGCTCAGGTCATGGATACAGATCTGTACAAGAACCCTAAAGTCTATAATAAGGTAATGACTCATAGAGCTCATTGTTTTGTGTCAGTAAGTTCTTAAATTCTGTTAAATTGTAATGTTATGAATAGTGAAATATATGATAGAACTTTGCTCAAGTACATATTGCGTTTTTATACAGGTGACAGCGGTTGAAGGTGTGAAAATTGTAAGGTATTGCTCACCTCTTTACTTTGCCAACGCAGAGATATTTCGACGAAAGGTGATCAGTAAAGTAGGTTGAATTTCATCTTAGTGAATAACTTAATCTCTTGATAGCTTATCATACTTCAAAAATGCAATCCTAAAAAATCACTTGTGGTAACAAGCAATTGAACTAGTTTGTTCATTTAAAGTATTTATTTAAGTTGAATAAAATTTGCCTGTTACCACTTCAAAGAACCCAGAATGCATAACAACTCAGAAAAATAATTTGCGAATAACTGTTTTCTTGCATGTTTGTTTGGCAGACTGGACTTGACCCAGGCAAGGTTATTCTGGCTAGGAAGAAGTTTCTGAAAAAACAGCAAGACAAAGAAAAACAGGAGATAAAAGCAAAGCAAAGTCAGGTGAAGGCGGCTGTCAGAAAGAGGAAACTGAGCTCGCTGGTTACAATGAAGGCTCAGGTTCAGATTCTTTTTTTTTGCATTTACAACTGTAGAAGAAAATGCAGTGAAAAAGATTAACATAGATTTGTAGAATGAATATATGTTGATATCAAGTGCTAATGTCTAAGAGTTTAAGTTCCATTTTGCTGCATGAATTACTTAAAAAAAAGGCTTTCCTTAAAATTCTGCATTGTAATATCTACAAGCTCAGGCTAAAGTGTCATTGTGCATTGCCCCTTCCACTTTCAGACCATTTCACAAATTGATCTGCAGAGCGACTTTTACACTATTGGTGTCGATATGCCAACAAGTTACGTAAACCCCTACTGTGACATCACTGGCTCCACTGGCCAGTTACCAGACCCTGTGCCCACTAGCCCACCTTCTGTAACCATAGAGATGCAGCCCATGCCCTTCCATACGCTCATACTGGACCTAGCAGGAGTCTGCTTCATTGACCTAATGGGGATTAAAGTTCTCACCAAGGTAAACTGAGTACTTTTTAATGTCTGTATAACAGTGGAAAGAGTGCTAAAAATTCTACTTAAGAAAGAGTACTGCTACTGTAGTGACAATTCACTTGATTACAGGGATTACATACAAGTAAATATAAATAAGCTGTGTGCTACAAAAGCTACTTGAGTTGTACAGTAAGAATGCCCCAAATTTCAGTTTCACTACTTTAATTGGCTTCCCAAGCTAACTGATTAGCTTACCTAGAACTTTAACTTACATTACCTAACTGTCTGACAGGCACTCACAGTAGAACATATGAGCAACAACTTTAATGTCAACCTGAAATCAAAACTGACTTTTTTGCCTTGTTATTTCTTGTTCCTGATCATATTAAGCACAATTCATCATATCTTATCGTTTAAAAGGCACATTTCTTGTTTTTATCAATTAATTTTGATTATATGATTATATGTATCATACACATAATCATATACATATAATCTTATATGTATATATATGTATATACATTTTCCTGTTCCACCTTAAATGGTGCCTGAGGTGCCAGAATGTAACTGCTGCACAATTATATCAACATGTATATACTGTTGAAATAATATCATGTTTCACCTTCCCCTTCTTCAGCTAGCTCAGAGACCCTCCCTGATGCCATGCTTCACTTAAAAATACATCACAGTGCTGAAAGAAACGGTTATGATTTCTGAACGTTTACTTGAACGTTTCTGAAAACGTTCAAGTACAAGGAAAATGTAGTTGAGTGAGTTAGTTTTAAATGCATAACAAAAAAAACATTATTGCATGTCATGATGTTTTATACATTTTAGAACATTTTGTTACAATATACCAAACAATGAACAAATATACTAAACAATACAAATGACTATACAGTTCACACAAATACAGTAAAAATAAATGCAGCAACGCTGCCAACTGTCTTTTTTACAGCTAGATTGTTTTTCAGATTACAATGCTGAGAATGTGACACTTTAACATTTGCGTACAGTAATTAGACATATACAGGTGTCAGTGAAGGCTAATTGCTTGCAAATGTAAGTGACCTTTTCCACATAATTATCACAAAAAATATCCTGACTGTATCTTACCAAAGCTGTGATTATTTTCTTGCAGATGAGCAACACTTATAGCATGCTGGGGATCAGCCTGTATTTAGCGAATGTTCAAGGTGAGAGGTCTTATTCAATCACGCAAAGATACCAAAAGAGGTATTACAAGCACAATACCTACAAAGATGAATCCTGGAACAGTGTGATGGATTATGTTGAGCCTACATAAACATTTAGGAAGGCCTATGCTAACAGACATTGTTTGTCATAAAAGCTGCATTTGTTTTTTGATTTGAAGTTGACTTAATACCTATGATGTCAATTGTTTCTGACACTGGGATGTTTCATGATATCTTTTTGGGTAAAATGACGTAGCATGTTATAATAACTGGCTTTGTAGCTTAATGTATACCATTGTGACAATACTAATGATGATTGTATCTCTAAAAACATACAAATGGTAAAATGAAATTCACTTTACTTAAGGGAAACAAAAAATGCTCACTTTGGTTCAACTAAACTGACACAACTTAATGTCAGAAAAAAAACAATGTCAGCTGTCTTGTCAACTGGTCAACTTTTAAATGTTTATGTAGGTCTGTTGTTGTGAAGTGCTTATATAGATGCCATGCAGCATTAGCAGTAAAGTAAAGAAAAGCGGCCAAATCAGTATCAGCTAGCTAACTATGTGTAAATCATTCCACACTTGCCTCAAACCATGTTGATTTTTTTGTGGAAGATATTTGCATATGTAACTTCTGACATGATTAGAGAAACAATAAGCTGTAAAAAAAAGGTTAGAAGGACATTTATTTGATTTGATTTTATATTTGTAATATGTTATAAGCTCTATGTCAGGGGTCGGCAACCCAAATGTTAAGAAGAGCCATTTTGTCGTTTCAACAAAAATCAGCCCACCTTGGGAGCCACAATATTTTATTTCCATTTTACCATCTTGGCTGTAAATATGTCTCAGTATGTGCTAATGTGCTAATATTGGCAAAAACATATAGCATGAACAAAAACGCAGACTTACTTTGTTCTGCTTTAAGCTTTAGCTCAGCTATAGCTGCTTTTCTCAGATCTCCGGCAGATAACCTTTCCTCAAAAGTGGAATAGTTTCATGTGAAATGTCTCTCAATGATCGGCTTTTTACAAGGCTGAAAATTCTCATTCAGAAGCTTCTTGTTCGAATTTTCCTGTTCCACCTTAAATGGTGCCTGAGGTGCCAGAATGTAACTGCTGCACAATTGAAGGTGGAACAGGACAATCAATTCGAATGAGAAGCTGGTGAAAAAGAAACTGACTTCAGCCTCGAGACTTTTTAGTGTTTAACAGTTTCTTGTTGCAGATTACACATATCAGGAAACCAGCTTATAAACGCAAATAAGTCAATTTGTCTCTAAATTATCATCTTAAATCTTTCTCTTTGCCTTTTCATTAGCTAGCTAGGTGAGATTGTTGTCGTTGCTATAGTGACCAGCAGTGTGCGCGCCAATCTTAAGGGTTAAAGGGTAAATTAGCAGATATAGGCTACATAAACTTCAGTGTTTAGGACTATTTAGTGTTAAAACTGTGAAAATGATCAGCAGAGCTTTATTTTACTGTAAAGGAGGAGTATTTTATTTTTTACCTAAAATCTAATTCTGCTGGGGAGCCACAACATGGCAGTAAAAGAGCCGCATGTTGACCCCTGCTCTATGTATAGCGATGGAGCCTTAAGATTAACCAGGTGAAGGTTAAGATCTTAAAAAAAGAGAAATTTTGTTAAAGTGAAATTCATTCTAATTTTGGACAGCTGATTATTGAATCATTTTTTAATTTATTATTGTATTTGTCTGTGGTCCAATGATTGCTATTATTGTTGCAACACAGTCATTTAACCAGTGATGTCATTAGATATATTTCACGTTTTGTTGTGCGCTTTGGGCTGGTTCGATTCAGATTCAGGTACAACTTTGCTGGGTTCAGACCAGTTTCAGTTTCAAACTTGATATGGTTCTGGTTAGGACAAAATTTTGTTAATTTGTTTGGGTCAGGACCAAAATTTCAAGCCAGATTTAGCTCTGTTTACTTTATTTGAAAAATGATGTACATTTGTAGCCTAATTATTAATTTAACTATGCAATCTTTACACTGTGTCTGAGGGCAGTGTGCTACATTGATGTAAAATTTCCCAGAAAATGCTATCAGTAGGGAGGTTTGTGATAAAATTGCATTGATCCACTTGCTCCTTCTCTGTGTGCATGTTGCTGTAGCTCAGGTGTTTGAGGAGCTGGAGGCTGGAGGCGTGTTTGTGGAAAGCAGTCTTACTCCTAGTCACCTGTTCCTCTCTGTCCATGACGCAGTCTTGTTTGCACAGCACAAATCACTAACCTCTGGTTCTATGGAAGAAGTAAGTCACAAGAGAAAATGCGAGGACAGGGAAGTTTGCTGTTTTTTTCATTGATCTATTTGTCATATCTTATCAAAGTAAACACACTACTCAGACTTGAGGAAATTCAGTCTAACACTGATGAAAGCATTTCATTCACCTTTCATTATTGTTATTACAAGCAGGGTGGAAGATCTAGATCTATAGAGCATTGTGTATTATGTACTGCCAGACTGCGGAGTCATTGTGTGTATGTGTGTCACAGACAGACAAGGAAAGGATGAAGCTGGCTTTTGATATACAGGAAGAGGAACTTGACCTGGAGCAGGTAAAGGAAGACCTTTAAAGTGTAGTGTCGGAAAGGCATGTATCTAAAAGTTGATGGTGATCAATTTCAATTTATACTGCATATTGATATCACTCTCCTCTTTCTTCCACAGAAACTGTTTTGAGAGTTCCAAAGAATTCAAATTGGTTATGAAAGCCATTTTATTTTAGGTCATTCAGGACAGCGCACAAAATCTGACTCATATGAATATCTGTAGGTCTCAATTTATGAATATACTGTACAACACTGTCAAGTCTACAGTCTACCATGCTGTTGAATGTGAGGCCTAAAGTGAGACTACCCAGAGAGAAACAGCTCATCAGCAAGAATCAATTATTCACATAGACTAATTGTAGATGTGTCCTGTTCCTGCATTGTACAGAAGACTGTTTCATTATTGTTTTAAAAGCTGCTTTTATTCAGCAAGTTTTAGGTGTTGGGGTTGGGAGGACGGTCATAATGTAATTGTGTGCATGTTGTTCATGTTCTAGCCAGCAGAGGGCAGACAGTACTTCCTTTTGAACAAATTCAAAATAAACAGTGGACACTGTGATGAAAAAGTTTAAAGCTTACATGGTTCTTTTCAAATGTTCTGTGAATATGTCAATCCATTTAGCCTAATCATTTAGTCATTTTCCATTGTCAGGATCAGTGACTAAGAATTGGCCCCTTATCAGGCTCATGGTTATCATGTGGGGATAGGTAAAGTAGCATGGTTTTTGCGAATACTAACTCTTGAAACTGAAAAGTGTCAGAGAACACGTTTGGCCAAAGACCAGGGGCTACCCTCCCTTTCAACAGATGGCAGTGTGCTTTTTGCTCAAGTTCAGGGCTAATCCATTAGGACACTTCAAGGTAACAGAAAGCCCCTAAGCTGCTCAGATGCCGTCATCATACAGGGCTAACAGACTCAACTCTGTGAATACTGTACTTGTCTTCAACTGGATGTTATGAAGTAAACTGATGCCCACAATGTTTAAATGTAAGTAAATCTAACATGATTAGCCAACTTATTTTGCTGAGTAGATGCTACCTTACATTCACAGTTCTGTTCCTTGCAGTTGTATAGTCTATGCTCAAAAATTATTCTAAACTAAAATAGGGTAAATGGGATATAATGGCTATTAAAGAAAGTATACATCAACAAAAGAATGAACAATGACCAAAACATTTGATTACTGTTGGTTAGTAATGTAATATTAGAGCATTATGCTGAGATGCTGTCTCCCTCTAGTGTCAAATATGACTCACTATAACAGTGTCAAACTTAACCTGGCAATACCTAAACTTTATTACAGTCCTTCATAATTATTTTATTTATATTCCTGCTTGGTTTGATTTTAATTGAGGAATTTGTTCTGGAATTGAGGGATCTTTTATGGTTACACAAGTATTTTTGCATTTAATGTCTTGTAGTGCATTTACTTATATTCTTAAAGTCTAAAGAGAGCAATGGGACAACTATACATCCAATAAGCACCTGAAGATTCTTCTAACTCATCTATGTGACCTTATGTCATTGTTGTTATTTACAGTCCTTTTCCTAACATTAGTATTGCATTATGGAGGTCTGTAGTCACTAACACTGCTACAAAAGTCTACAAAAGCTCATAAATGCTTTTAAATGCTAACAAACATAAATGAGTAAAGTCATTTATGAAAATTATGGAAGATTACAGAATACATCAAAATTAGGGTTAACTTAAACTGGTTAATAATTTATGATTTGTAGCAGGGTTGCTCAGCTCCAGTCCTGGAGGGCGGGTGTCCAACACAGTTTGGAGGTTTCCCCACTCAAACACACACACTGAACCATGGCAATTAACAGATAGGTCTAATCAGATGTGTTTGAGCAGGTAAATAACCAAACTGTGCTGGACACCAGCTGTCCAGGACCGGAGTTTTCCCCCCTTGATTTATAGTAATTATAAACCATGTATTGATAAATGCATTTACTCATATCTATTGCAATAATAATTATTCGTAGGAAATGGTTATCAGCATGCTCACTAATGAATTATGGATGACCACTGTAAATAGTTACCAGGCCACTAACTAAAGGCTTGCTATTAATGACTTACTAAAAGACATTAACATTAACTCTTTCCATTTTTTTTTATTACACAAACATAAAAATAGTAAAAGCAGTTGTATTATAGTCAGTGTACACTGTAGAAGGGCAAAAGTCGATTTGAAGTGTTTTTGAAGTTTGAATTGATGTAAAATTAATTAGTTTTGCATTATTTAATTCAAAGTAAAGTACTGGGCAGTTTGGCCCACCACTAGTGCAGACAGGTTTTCTCAACATATGATGAATACATTTACACAGGAAGCGGATCAGAGCTTGTCAGATACCAGGCGTAGATCTGTGTTTGTACAGGATGTGGTGTGTAGCACTACTTTATCAGAACGCACGGTCTGCAGTTTTAGCCAGTTAGGACTGATATCCCCTCCAAAGCACAGACAAGCAATGCAGCTCTTCATGGGTAAGGACACTTCTTTTATACTGGTTTAAAAATATTCTATATTTTGGTTACATGTAAAACTGTACACCTTCTAAAAATGTACATTGTGTGGACATTTTATATACATATAGTCATATGAAAGGTTTGAATATCGCAGGTCAAACATGTTTTGTTGATTTTCTAAGTGAAAATAAGTATATATCCTCTGCAGAGAACAAAGCAAAAAATGGCATTTCTCTGCACATTGAAGTGCACAATTTCTTTTTATTTGCTGAATTTAACCTATTGTAAAAAACAAT
>JAILXH010200336.1:207-16824 GCA_023558415.1 Piaractus mesopotamicus | reverse complement strand
TGCTGACTGGGAGATTAGAGTGAGGATTTGGACCCGGTTCAAGCTCTTGAGTTCTTTTTTTTTTTTTTTTTTTCCTGGTCTGGTCAAGCATGGTGTTAAAAAAGGTGGAGGAAAAAAGATCTTGGAGCAGTTTTGTTTGGTGGCGATGTGGAGTCAGGTTTCATGGACTGATGAGTCTAAGTTCTGTGGTTGTAATTTGGTTGGTTCAGATCATGAGAAAAAGAAAAAGCATCCAACTTCTAAGACTGAACCTTGGAAAATGTCCCTGAAGATTTCTTTCCAAAACTGACAGCAAGTGTCCTGAAAGTATTGATAGCAAAGAGTAGACACGTTAAATACTTTATTATTTTTAGGTGTTTACGCTTTATGTGGTAATTTTTTTGTTAATTATACTGTCTTAGGCAAAAGTTTGGGTGCCTTGGTCAAAAAAAAAAAAAGCTTTTGTTGATTTTCTAACTGAAAATAATTAACACATTTTCTGCAAAGAACACAATTCTGCACATTTTAATGCACGGCCACTGTTTATTTGCAAATATTTAACATAAAATGTGGCCTGTGCAAAGGTGATAAGACATTTTTAATTTTTACGTTATGTTTTATTTTTTCAAGCAAATAAAATTTTAATTCAGCAAATAAATTGGAATTGTGCTCTATAATTTGTAGAGAAAATGTCATATATAGTTCATTTACAGTAGAGGATGTGCTAACTTATCCCTTAGAAAATCAACAAAACATTGAATTTGGCCGGGGGTCTCCAAACTTTTGCATAGGACTGTATGTTTTGTTTGTTTTTTTCTGACACTGAAAAATGAATAACTTGTACTTAAAGGCTGTATTGACTGTAAATTAAATCTAGGAAGCGGGGGTCTCTGACTTTCGCATCGTATGGTACTGTACAGTGTTGTATCAACAGTTATAGTGTATATAGCATTATATTCACAATTTTTTTGATGTAGGGTTGTGCATAATGTATTGATATAGTTACTGCTTTTTATATTATCACTGTCATATCAAAACTTTTTTTGACATCATTTGAAAACACTAGCTTCCCTTAACCTTGTGTGAAAATGTGATTAGTTGTAGAGAGCGCATGTTTTATGTGGCTTTGTGGTGGTTTTAAAGGATGACTGCATTTAACATATTTTTTAAAACATAAACAGACACTTGTTCTCCAGCATTAGCATATTTCTCACTAGGAACAACTTTAATTGTGCGTGTTTTTGTTTGTTCATGCACGTCTGGTCTACGCGCATCACTTTAATGGAAGAACGCGCATAAAAACACACTGAGATAGGAAAAGCGTTGGTGTGAGCCACTGGCTCTGTGCCAGCACTCATTATCATACATATATATCTATGTCTGTGAGTGTGTGTGTGTGTGTGTGTGTGTGTGTGTGTGTCACTGGACGCTTTGTATCCCCCTACCCCAAAGCAAAAAGACACATAACGAGTGGAGCAGTGCCACGCGCCGTGGAGAGGAACATGCTGGTTACATATGTAGCGTGGCCGTTTGGCTTTGTCTGTGCAGTTGTAGCACGCTGCCTGAGCACTGGCCTACGTGAGCCCAATCACAATGAGACAGTCATGTGACCGCTCGCGGAGGGGCAGAGCCCACGCTGTTACAACAGTGCCCCCTAGTGGTGGCGTCAGTGAGATGGAATAAGGAAATCTCTGTTTTAAAGGAGACTGTACTATACTAAGGGAACATTAATTCCTTAAAAACCCAGGTTTATTACATACAAAGACATATTATTCAGTAACTACAGGGACTTTAATGCAAACTGGTTGAGCTTTTCTTAGGTAGTATGTAATAAAACTTTGGCCATTTAAGGGTTTAATGTACATTAACATTAATGCAGTCACAGAAATCAGAGTCACTAAACTACAACTCTACCACACGGTGCCGTAGGCCATTTTTGTTTTTCTATGTTATTTGAGCATGGCTGCTGTCATTTACATTGTGTGAAAATTTCGTAGTGAATGGAGCAAAAAAGAAAGCTCCAAAATCACCCCCGAATAAAACTTCTTTACATGAACATTTACTGCCTTCTCCTGTAAAGTCACCTTTTTGGAGATACTTGCTTTTTTTGGACATCAACAATAAATAGTCACTAAATCATGAACTTGTGCCAGCCAAGCATGTCATTACACAGCAATGATCAACACAGAAACCTTGTAATGTGCTTTAAAAATAGCCTTTGTTGACATCCTTACTCTGCTAATATTGTGCTAATTTCCTCTAGCCTGGGATTAAGGATTAATTGCCTGTTACATTAGCATCAAGCTAATGGTGGTTAATATTTGCATTCCATAGCAGAACTCTTGATTAACTTGAGACATTTTAAGCTCGTAACAGACACTTAAGTAACATATTCTTTACTTTGGAGGTAACAGTTTGGAAGTTTGAAAATCTCTGAAAATTACTAGAGCCCATTAGCTTAGCTAAAGGCCCATCTTGCTCTCGTGAGGACAGAAGGTGGAGTGATTTGCCCACAGACATTAACATTAACATTAGCAAAAGAGTCTGCAGTCACTAACACAGTTAATGTTTGCAGTATGTGAGGTTCTATTGATGTTTTACACAGAGATATATATGTATGTGAATCAGTAGCTGCGGTGGTGAAAGTATGAAGGCTGGATGAGGGGCCATGTTTGTCTGAGAAGGGGAGTGGGACGGTTACTCGATGTGATGCAGAAATGAGCACATTTCACAATTTCTTAAATAAAAAATACATGACAAGTAACATATCACTGCTGTTAGAACAAAACCTCGTATCTCCAATTTTTGACGTTTTTCAGTTTTTGACACATTTTGAAAAAATGCCTGTTGCCCTTTACATTATGGGTGAAGTTCATGATGAATGGACCAAAAGAAACGGCCCAAAATGACTCGGAAAAAAGTCTGGTTCCATTGACTTACATTAAAGTGTAAGTAGGTTTTTTTCCTTATCCTGTAAATTTACCATTTCGGAGATATGAGGTTTTGTTCAGAGAGCAGCGACATACATAAACTGGCAAGAGAAATGCAGTTCTGTTTACTGCGTCTCATTTAGGTAGCATTTTTTTTAAAAATTGTTCTGAATTAATTGAAAGATTAGTAAATAAAGTTTCATCACACAGTAAAAACATAACTGACTAAAACCTCATATTTTTGTCAGACCGGCACTTTGCCAGCATAGAACAACAAGGAACAGCAGCTGGAAGCAACAAGCCAAATTTGCATATATGCACAACTGCACAGTTACAGTGTTTAGGTTGCATGATATGGACAAACTGCATGATGTTTCTTTTGCTACTTATTGCAATTGCAATATGTTAAAACCACTGTGATGAATTAATGTGAAAATGTTTGCAGCCTGCATAAAAGAACTCAAACTCAGCTTTGAATTGCCAGCTCCTCTGATATCCCCACCCCTTTTTTTTGTAACTGTGCAAGCAGTACATAATGTTCCACTCAGTTTTTCAGCGCTTATAGTATTGTCTGGGTATTAAAGGAGAATGAGACCAATTTCCCAACATTCCGGCACAATTAAATGGTTAAGATGTAAACAATGTTGTTCAGAGTGTTTTAATGTGAAATTTTCCATTCTAGAGAAGCTTACTGAGTTAGAATTGTTCACAATGGTGGTGATGGGAACCAAATGTCTAATGCCTCTGAAAACACAGAAAGCTATTACAAAAATATACTGCCTAATGTCTTAGACATTGTTTTACGGGGGCAAAGACGAACCCAAAGAAACCTTATTTTCCAGTTTTACCACCATGTTACTGCTATAAAAGCATATAAAAACTCAGAAGACAGGTAGGTTCATTGGCTGTTTTAGATGGCAAATAAAATACAGTGTAGACGTTGTGACCCCTGGTTCCAGTCACCATCATTATAAAGAAATCCAAGTCTGTATGTTTCTCCACAATGCACGATTTCATAGCCAACCACTGTGAGTGACTTTGTTTACATCTCAATGATTGAATTCTATAAAACCTTTAAAAATACTGTTGTTCATTACAACAGTAAACTAGTATGAAAATACTTGTTTTGATACACAGGGATAAAAGGCCCTATGCTTTACTGACTCTGACTCATTCTCCAGCGTAAAGTTTATATGAGTCCACCAGGCTTCGGGGAAGAAGAGCTGTGAATAAATCAATGGTGAAGGGTGGCAGGTAGGCAGAGCAGGTTTTAGACCGGAGTGCTGTGCGTGGCTTTAGCCAAAGGCTAAAGCTAATGAGATGAGTACACAGAACACGCTTCCCATTTGATAGCAATTAGAGCTCTCAGTCAGACCACCAGCTGGAACCTGTGGGATGCAGCGCTCTATGTGTGTGTGTGTGTGTGTGTGTGAGTGGTATTGGCCCCTGGTTTCACACCCAGAGTGGGGGGCGACAGTTGCCGTTCTAAAACAGATGGTGAATTCAAGGCTCGTTGGCAAGCAGCGTTCTTTTTTTATATTGGTAACATCTCTGCTAATTACTTAATTAGCTATGCAAATTGACAAATCAGCGTGTGGATATTGTTATTTAGTCCAAAAGCCCACCTTAATGAATGACTGTAATTAAGAAGTGGAGAGGAGGGGTGGGAGCACAGTGACGGTGGGGTTTGTGTGTGAGGCTTCAGAAGACATTGTGAGACACAATGCTCTGTTAAAAAGAGCTTCTTAAAGAGAGAGAGGGGAAAAAAAAGGAATATATGTATAAAATACATGGTAGTAAATTAACAAAACGTGTAATTTGACTGTGAAAGTAAGTTAACAAATCCTCTACGCATAGAAAACACATTTCTGCACATTTTGATACATTTATTTGCTGGATTTAACATATCAGGGACAAAAAACATAAAAGCCCGTGCAATGGCCATGGCACATTTTATATTTCATGTTTTATTTTTTCAAGTATGTTAAACTCTAGAAATTGAGCACTACAATTTGCTGAAAAATTCTGTAGAGCACATGTTAACTTATTTTAAAAAATCAGTAACAAAAGCAACAAAACATATCATTTGGCTGGGGTGTTCAAACTTTTACATACAACTGTAACACCAGTAGGTTTAATGAGTTTTAAGTTAGGGTTGCTTTTTAAACCCTTTAATGCTGAGACAAACGAGTGGCTATTTGTGTCTCAATAACAACATCAATCTTCTTACTTTGTGTACAAGGAGAACACAACATTGACACTCCCACATTCCAGAATGGCAACTGTAGGGTGTCTGAATGTGAGTAGTTCAACAGACATCATGGAACACTGAGACACTTAACTGACCAGCAAAATCACCTGACCTCAGTCCCAGTTCTCAGTTTGCGACAGCAGGTGAAATACTGAACTGGTACTGAACTGTAGCTTGTGGACAAAAAATGCACCCAGTTAACAGAAAAGTGGGCTAAAAAGCACAGGTGACTGGTGTAACCCTTACCTAAGAGACTGTTATTAAGGCAAGGGGACGTGTCACTAAGTATTAGAGAAGAAATGACGCATTTACTGGCGACCTTGCTTTACACTTGCCTTTCATTGTTCAGGCTGTTACACAAAAACATGACACAAGTAAACAAGACAAAAATCTGAAATATTCAGTCACTGTTGTTTCACATCAAAACTAAGCACAGCAGATGTGATGTGATTTCTTATGGAATTTTGTTTGTGCTGCAAAAGAAACAAATGGGCAGAATGTCTTTGTTTAAAAAAAGAAAGATGTCCATTGCTCCCCACAGAATGGGCAAACAGTAACACTGAACAAGCTTTCTGTTTTGGTACAAGTAAAAATAGTGTAGAGTTTCATCACCTTATTCAGGATCTTTAACTCTATGAGCGTATTTGCGTCAGTTTGAGTTGTGTTTGGAGATTCTAGCACACCAGGTGACAACAAACTAATCTTTTTGACGTTGGTCAAAAACTTCTAGTTGTTGACTGGTCATCTTGGTTGTTGCCATGCCAATATGAGTTCATGTCGGTTGTAAAACTTGCAGTAATTTTTGCTGTCCAAAAAACACGTGTTCAAATTCATTTGTTGTCATCCAAATATAGTCATATGTAAAAGTTGGAACAGACCCAGTTAAATTACATGAAAATAACAGAACACACCCTCTACAGGGAGCAGACTTAAATATGGCCCTTTTCTCCAAAAGTGTGTAATGAGTTTAACATATTGGGAAAAAAACACATAAAATGTGCCACAACTTTTGCAAAGGTCACACTTCATGTTTCATCTTTTTTCCCAAGGTTAAATGCAGTAGATAAACAGTAATTGTGCATTAAATCGTGCAGAAATGTCTTCTCTGTGGAAGAATGAAAAACATGTTTGACCAGGGGTGCCAAAACTTTTGCAAGTAACTGTATATTGCATAAATATATTGCACTCGGTGGAATGTATTCTGATAAAACAAATCAATACTGAGCCCTTAACGATATGAATTCTGTTCTGCATGTGCTCGCTCAGAAACTTTTACAGTGTATCCAACAATAAAGACAGCATGGAGCATTAAGAAACACATCAGAACACGGAAAACTCCAGTTTCACATGCCGATCTGTTTTACTGTGACCATTTTGATGAGTTAAAGGGAGATTTCACATAAGTGTCCCATCACCAACACGAGAGGTAACACGGGGTTAAGGACTTTTTTCTGTATAATGAATAACACTACCACCACTGTGCTTCAATCAGAGAAAAGCAAGTCAAATGAGAGCATTTATACATATGAAAAAAGGGCAGAACAAAGGGAAACTGAGAGCAAGAGGCGTAAAACAAAGACTACTACTCAGGAATGTTCTGAACGATGCTTTAAAATGGTAGGAAAGTCAGAGGGCAGAAGAGAGAGAGAGAAAGTGTATGTCTGCATGAGGAGGCTGAGAGAGGCAAGGAATAAGACAGGAGTCCTTTGCTACAGCGCACGGACACACATGGCCAGCGATGCGTGCGCCCCAGTTAACTGATCGTTCGAGCCCCACAGTGCAACAGGAGAGAGGGAAAGGCTGAAAGAGAGAGAGAGAAATACAGCTGAGCTATAGAGATATTTACTTTTGTAACACTATCTGGGACACTTCTGTATATCCTTTTTTCTGAAACTATGCAGTCAGCGAGGAGTTAAAGGTTCAAGACGTCCCGTTCACTCCCCAGTCATGAATACATTTACATATGACTGCCCATCCAGCCTATAACAGTTTAACTGCCCATTCAGGAGCGCTCCTACTGCAGACACTGGACTGGAATATGTGGAAGAAAATGTGCTGTTCTTGACTGAAGCAAATATATTATTGCAACCTTCCAAAGAACCAGACATCCGAAATGAGTGGCTGAAAGTTTTTCAGTCCAAACTTAACAGATTGTTCCGTACTTTTTTTTCCACTCATGGTTATGGTTATACTTTTTAATTTTTCATTAGTTTTAAATTTATATTTAAAATATATAATGTTAAATGTTAAAACTGAGAAATTGTATTGTTTTTTGAAAAATATATGAGCTTTTTTAATTTAATGCCGGCAATACATTTAAAAAAAAAGTTGGAACGGGGCAACAAAAGACCGGTGAAGTTGTGTAGTGCTATAAAAACACCTGGTGGAACATCTCACAACTAATTAGGTTAATTGGCAAAAGGTCTGTAACATGATTGGGTATAAAAAAGCACCCCAGAGAGGCTGAGTCTTTCAGAAGTAAAGATGGGGAGGAGTTCAACACTCTGTAAAGAACTGCACGGACAAATAGTGCAACAATTAGAAAGAATAATGTTTCTCAACATAAAATAGCAAAGAACTTGGGAATTTCATGCTCTTTGATGCATAATATCATTAAAAGATTCAGAGAATGCAAAGATATCTCTGTATGCACGAGACAAGCCCGAACACCAATATTGGCTGGCCATGATCTTTGGACCTTCAGGCAGCACTGCATTAAAAACAGATATGATTCTGTAGTGGAAATCACTGCATGGGTTTAAGAACGCTTACAAAAACCACTGTCTGTAAACACAGTTTGTCGCTGCAACCATAAATGCAAGTTAAAACTCTAAAACACAAAGAAGAAACCATATATAAACAGGGTCCAGAAACGCCGCCGTCTTTTCTGGGCCTGAGCTCACTTAAAATGGACTGAGGAAAAATGTCCTGTGGTCCAACAAATGAAAATTTAAAATTCTTATTGGTAATCATGGACACCGCATAGTTCAAAAGCCAGTGTGATGGTATAAGGGGATGAAATGTGTTGTTGGCATTGAATGGGCATATATGTTTTAAAAAAAAAAACAATAAAATTTTTCAGTTTCAACATCTGATATGTTATCGTTGTACTATTTTCAATTAAATAAAGGGTTTAAATGATTTGCACATCATTGCATGTTTTTATTTACATTGTGCACAGTGACCCAACTTTTTTGGAATGTTTTATGTTTTATTACATTTTTATTACATTTATTACATATCAGACATGGAGTAGAAATTTGACATCTCATAATTTTAATTTGACATAATACCATCTTAATTTTTAAGTACTGGCATCACTTTTAAATACTGTGGTATATTTTATTACCATTATACCACCCAACCCTAGTCTAGTTTCTGGCTATCTAGTTTCTGGCTGTCGTTTCAGCTTCAACTGCAATAATCACTCTTCATATTAAGACGAAAATTTGTTTAGTTGTTAGCTCATGACTATTATAAAGGAGCTTTTATGCTGATTATGATGGGCTTTTCCAACCATGACCCATGTGCTAACCCTGTCCATCTCTGGCTGTGATTTGCAGGACGTCATGGTGGTGGGTGAGCCCACCTTGATGGGCGGGGAGTTTGGTGATGAGGACGAGCGTCTGATCACGCGGCTGGAGAACACGCAGTACGACGCCACCAACGGCCTCGATGACGATGACGACTTCACCAGCTCGCCAGCACTCGGCAACAACAGCCCGTGGGCCAGCAAGCCGCCCCCAGGCCAGGACAGCAAACCCGAGAGCACAGCGTCCCAACCCTCTCAGTAAAGAGACACTGCATGCAGTGCTGCCTCTGCGCCACCAGGGTGGCGCTATCTCTCTCTCTCTCTCGTTCTCTCTCACTCTTTTTTCTTTTTTCCACCAGCAAGATGTCGAAACCTGTGTTGGTTCTTGGAAACCAGTTTTTTAAGAATGGCAGTCCCACCGCCTTGTGATGCCGTTCTCCCACAGCTCACTGCAGTGTTGTATGATACAACTGAAAGTAAAGAATCTGTCATTATAAAAAAATCTTTAGTCTGAATAACAGGTTGACGTGCTACATGCAGTAAATTCAGTTTTTAAAGGAATTAGGCAAAACAACTTGAAACGGTTGGCTACTGTGCAGTTTGGAGAGCAAGCATGCTAACTAGCACAATAGCTAGTTTGCCTGAAGTTGTCAGCGAATCTAGCCAAATTTTTAGCACGTTACAGATCACATTCTTTTAAAACTTACTAAAACTTTTGGCAGATTAGCTACTGTGCTTTTTCTCTAAGGATAGGATTGTTATTTGAAGCTGTGCCAAACCTGACAGGTTTTATTAGAGGTTTAGCCTGCAGCTAATAATGAGATTAAACTAAAATAAAACAAAACACTCAAGATTCAGTTTGTATGTGCATCACAGAGACTTGAGATTCAGCTTGGACTTACATGAATCAATCTGTGAACCTCTGTGCTATATGCTAACAATGCTAACAAGTAATGAAGTTGATATTGCCAGTTAGCAAGATGCAGATTTACATCATTTGCTTCACAATAAATGCCTTTCATTCTTGTTAGCAAGGTTAGCATGTTAGCATGTTTATTTTGTACTTCCTTTGAGGACCATTTTGCTTGTGAAGCATTAGGTTGTGTTTCTAGCTGTGATGACCCCACTTAAAAAAACCCTTAGACCAGAATGAATTTCAGGCTTGTCTAACCATGTCTAATGCTGGCCTGGTGCTGGTTAAGCTGGTCACCCAGCATGGTCATGCTGGTTGACCACCACGCCGGCTTCCAAAACACAACAAATTCTGGTTTTGCCGGTCTGCGCTGGTTTGTCTAAAATCATGATTTTCCTGCTGCTTTTGTTCTTTTTTTTTGTCCAAAATTTGTGGAAAATAGAGGTTCTTTTGTGAACTTCATGTTGTCATGATATTATTGTGCCCCACGACCCTTTAGATCACCATTCCTTAGTTCCAGACCAACAGGTTAATGGGACTGGAATGGCTCCGATTTTGTTGAGGCGTGTGGAACAACTCAAGTTTTAGGCTCTGGCACCTAGTTGGTGGAAAAAAGGCTTGTTTTTTTCTGACCTCACTTTCTATCTCAATGATGTAATACTCCTGTCATGATTTCAGTGGCATTGTCCATTTTCTCCAGAGACTTTAATTTCTTTGCTTTGGGCAACACGTTGAGAAGCTCTTCAGACTAAACAATGGATGCTTCTAAAAATGAACTGAAAAAGGAAAGAATGCCATGAAAAGAGAAACCTGCACTGATGTGTGAGATGTTTTGGGGGACTAAAGCAGCCCAAAGCAGCAGCATATAAACTATAGACGGTCACCAAGGTAGCAATACATCTCCATGGCGACTGCAGTTTCCAGCGGCGCTGGGCGACGGCCAATCGCAGACGAGACGGGTGCTGTTGGTTGTCCTCTCATTGGAGAGCCGCCGAACTCCGAAAGCAGCCACTGAGGCCGACCCCTTCACAATTACATCGTTTTAGGTTCACTCAGCTTTATTATTATCATCATTTTTTTGGTTCCTCTTCAGTTTCTTGCATTCTTCCGACACAAAGACGTTCCTCGTCTTTTGTTCGTGTTTGATGGGGGGAGAAGAGATTCTGCAATTGTGTAAAATTTACAGTTGTAATTTTACCAAAAAAAAAAAATTATTTTGTTTTCTGGGTCTAACTGTGTTATTTTTAAGGACGTTGTGAATATTCTGTGATCTCCTTGTACTGTACCAATGAGGTTGGGACTTGTTCTCCGATCGAAGGCACATATTGAAAAGCATATTCGTCCAAATCTTACCTCTTTATCCCTTTAACAACCTGTTCCCAGACTGGACTGTAACACGTTCCTGCATGATGGTTTGAAATCTGTAAAGCATTTTCTGTTCATTTCCCAGGTTAGAGGCCACACTGGGTTCAGTTCATCGGTTTAGGAAAGCTGTCAGAAGGGTTGTGGCTGTGTAAATAAAGACGCTGTCCGCTCTGTTGGGTCCTGTCGAAGGCCACTGACCCTGATGTGTAAAGGCAGCTGTTTTGATTGACTTTCAGTTGGCGGTGTTGTTAGAGGCCTCACCAGTGTGCGCCTAAATGAGAGACGTCCTTTAATTAAGCGTAAAAAGCTTATCAATTCAGGATCAGGTGGCTCTGCACAAATAGAGACTTTGTGTAATGTGTAAAATTTCCAGTAACATCTGGCTTAAATGTGCAAAAGTAAAGAATTGAACAATGATGATGGTGGTGATGATGATGGTCAGAATGGTCTGTACACAGCCAACCAAACCATGTATTTTGGGTCTGTTCCTTTTGTCTTTTAATCGTTTTTACAATTCAAACTTTTTTCCCCTAAATAACTTATACCCTGCTGTATTTCCAAGACCAACATAATGGACGAGACTTCTCAGAGTTCTCAGAGGTCTTCTGTTCCAATCTTGTATTACTAGAACTCTGCACTCTTTGTATAATATTTAGCAGAGGTGTTTTTGTGTCATATCCAAAGTCTTGTATGTATGCTTTGCCATTTTGTGTGCCAATAAAACGTGCTTACAGGACGCATCTGCTTTTTATTCTGCTGTACTACCTCATGTAACCCTTTCGCTCAGTTCCACATACTTTTTTAAAAAATTTCTGTGGTGATGATAGGAACCAGACATCAGAAGTGTTTAAGGCTTCCTCACAGAAAGTTATTGCAATAAATGCCCTGCCTGTTGACATTGTTTTACAAAAGATTGGATAGATAAGATAAGATTTTGGCCTAAGACATATTTTTTAAAAGCCATTTATGGTGGAGAGGTACATGCAGGGCGTTATAAGGCCAAATAGACCCCACAGAAAACGTACTTTTTCCGCTGTTACGCTATCTTACCATTATCAACCTAACGTAAAAATCAGAACTTGTGTGGGCTCACTGGTTGTTGTGGTCTTTATAAATAAAATTACTATATTTGTGTTGTAGACATGCTGACCCCTGGTTCCTATCGCCACCACTGTAAAGAAATCTGAGTCAGTGAGTTTCTCTGCAGTGCACCATTTTACATCGAACTATGGCTTTAACAGTTGAATTATGCAGACATTTAGAAAATTCCCCTTCATGTTAAATTTAGCTTCATATTATGAGTATGTTCAATTACTTTTACATAAGTGAAATTGTGAGAAAAACAGTCTACATTTTACTCAGCTCCATTTTAGTCATTTACATTTACTTCCATTTCTGGGTCTAATTCCATTCTGTTGCATTGATTCAGCTCCTGGACTTTAGCATTAATTTTAGACCAAAATGAAGAAGACGAATAGCACCTCACAAACTTCAGCTCCTATGCTTAGAGATGCTGAAACTAGACACTATGCCGTTCCACTGCAGCTCACAAAAGAACTCACAAGTTCAATTCATGTTGGTTTTGATGGCCTGTTTCTTGTGCTTGAGCCATATTTTAATTTGAGTAACAATACTTTTACTTCAGTGTGCTGTTAGGCCACTCTAGCGACCTGCCTTAACCTGCTAAAATATTGCGTATTTCCCTACAGCGTGATAGTTTTAGGGCCTATGTTTTAAAATGAGTGTCTGTAGACCGTACTGTCATTGAACATAGCCACTCATCATGCCCTCAACTTGGTTATGTATGAAGTATTACACTGTACCTATTATACTGTTAGTATAGAAAGACACTCAGACCAGGTTTAATGTATTATCCCTTACAGAAATCTGATATATGGCCATATATGAACACATATTATACTGGGTCTGGCATATATTTCACAATAAATGCACACATATGCTGTGTTCATATGTGTAAGTATTGAATATTGGCCATATACTCATATTATGTTGTATATGTATATGTTTGCTAGGTGGTTGTCTGGGAACAATATTTTCATTTATTTAATGTTTCAGTTAATCTATTTCGGAGGTATGTGGAAGAAACAAAGAAAATACATAAAAACCTCATGTTATATGTAAAGAGATGATAGCATTTGTGAGCAATATATCCCATCATATATTGTTAAATATAGGTTGTATACGGCTGAAATATATGTCGTATACTTGAAAATGGCCAGTTTCAAATAAGTTGGCATATATGTCACATATATGTTCATATGTGGTGAATATAGATTGAATATGAGGGAATGCATATATAATAATCTGTGTTAAATAAGTGAAACCCATATATTGCCAGATTTCTGTATGGGATTGGCTAACACGTGTGGTCCTGTTGCGCCATCTGGTGGTCAAGACTCATATGAAGAATAAATATGCTCCTATTTTAAATGTATTTGGACGTAATGTAAGTGCATCCTGATCTACTCCTTTAAGCACTATTTGTGTTTTAAAATAAGCAACAAATTAAAGACGCCACGTTCGTTCATATAATTCGATGTGATGTTAGTCACATTAAATTCAAAGTGATTTATTTCGACAATCTGGGCGTTGAACGTCATTCTAGCCTGATTACTTGTCTTTTCTGTTTTCTTCGGTTTGGCTTTTATTTTAATATTAATTCGATGTAACCGCGTCAGCTTATGAGAATTAATAAACGTCAATCATTTCTGTTTGTTTATGTCCTTGCGCTGTGACGTGATGACGTAGCGCTCCTTTTTCCCCACCCGTATTGTGACAAGCCCTGCCTTCCTGCGCTTTGATTAGCTAGTATTTCAGAGTCATAAGCAGCCGCTTATTGTATGACCTATTAGCCAACCCGAGCGCAGAAGTCTGGATTTAACAACCAATCGTAGCGTAGGAAGGCGGGACTTGTGTGAATACGGGTGGGAAAAAATAGCGCGTGCGGTCCGCTAAGCAAGCGGCAAAGTGAAGATGGCGGACTTGCTGAATGTCGGGTTGGCTGAGGAAAAAGATTTAGAGAACGACAACCGGAGCCACACGACGTGTCCGTGGAGTAATGCGGCAAGGATTCGTAAAGTCGTTCCCGTGTCTGAAACGGCGGAAACCTTGGGGTTTTACGACCGACCGCCTGACACAGAGGAGCAACGGGGAAGCTCAGGTGAGTCAGGTCAGGTAACGTTAACGGCTATAACAGCATTCATTAACGTTGCTGACCGAAGCAGCGCTCGCTCACTTCTCTGGCTTCGTTATCTGCAGTCAAACGTTTAGGTTGTTGCTATTTTCCCATAGTTCTGTTAACATTTCAATGCTAATGCTAAAACGTTGATATATCGCTATTTCTTTGGCTGCTAATGAATTACGTACGGAGCCCTAAGGTGACATGGTGATTATTTTTTTAATAAGGCGTGGCACGAATTTCTATATTGAGACGACTAGTTAACTTTCATTTTTTCACTTTAAAGTTGGGGCCTCAGTATATTTTTCTGGCCACGCTTTATTATAAATAATCACCGCGTCACCTTAGGGCTCCAAAAATTCGAGTCCAGAAGTTCGAAGAAGAAATATAGCTATGTAGGTATGGAAACAGCTGAAAATCCCGCTTCTTTCTCTTGAATTAGGGCCGAAAAGGAAACAGTAAATTACAAGCAAAGTAAAAAACACTCCCTGAAATGATGTCCAGGTGTTAATAAAAAGGACACCGGCTTTGTGGTCACATCGCTGCAAACAAACCTATTAAAACAGCTTTTGGAGCTTGATGCTTCCTTCATTCAGTAACTAGTTAGGTTAACTTAGCTAACTAGTACTATCAACATCTCATATTTAAGCTCATGTGTTAGCTAACGTTAAACGTCTTGGCAGTGTTCTGGCTGAAAAGTGCCAACTAACTTGGGTGTCATGAATGTAGATTAATTTAGCTGTAGCCACAGCATCTGACAGCTGAGCCTTTTTATTCAAGCGAGGGTTTTTAGTTAGCTAACTAGCTAGGTTAACTAGCTACATTAGTGACATAGAAAGGGAGTGAAATTCGACAGGACTGAAAGTCGTGAGCAACTTCTGTTATTTATGTCCCTTAACGACTGTCAGACTGTCTTTTGTGGGCGTTAACTCAGGAAGGTACGCTAAGGCTAACTAGGCTAGCATGCTAATGCTAATGAAGCTGTTGACTAGTCTGCCACCTCAGCAGCTGTTAAGCTAATATCATGACACCTGTTTTCGGCAAGTATTGTTTTTAGACGTTGAATAATAAGATGTGAGGCATGTGTTGATACTAATACTACTACTGAGTGACTTAAGGCTGAAGGTCTTTATGTCATGAATTAAATGAGTACCTACAGTGGAGCCCCTATCAGTTCAGCCATGGTTCTGTCAGAGTCTGTAATCCAGAACTAAATTATCCACTGTCAGTAGCTGACCTCATGAGTGATCTTGTGGCTGCATGCAATCAAATCCTCACAAGCAGTGTTCTAGCATGTAGTGTAAAGTCTTTCTAGAAGAGTAGAGGCTGTTTGCTGCAGCAAAGATGGGACAAACTCCCTATTAATGCCCTGGGTTTTATAAGCAATGTTGGTCGAGCAGGTATCTACAAACCTTTGGGCATGTAGGCTCACTTTCCTGGACATAGATTAAACCTAGTCTTGGACTAAATTGCAGTGCTAATGGTGAATCGCCACTGGAAATTCTTTTTAACCTAGGTTTAGTCTTGATCTGAGTCAAAGAAGCCTGGCCCATAGTGTATGTTAATCCCAAAAGAGAGAAGCAGAACGCAGCAGTTTTTGAGTCTGCATGTCTAAAATCCCAAATTAATAAGAAGAATAGTTGAAATGTCCAATGCTTGACATGGCTAACAAACTAAAACTTACTGTGAAGAAAAAAACTTTTTCTTCTCTGCACTTTTGGAATCCAGTTCCAAAAACATAGTGAAATATTTATATTTTAGCATTGCAGAAGCATGAATGTAGCAGTGGAGATGCCCTGAACATCTACACAGACAAAGTGTTTGGCTGTATTGACCAGATTTCACAGAAAATAGAAGTTTGAGAAGAATTCTCTACTCACTCTGCAGGAGCTGCTGTTAAACTAGTGGACAGGCATCAGTTTTGCTTTGGCTTATGCCTGATGAAGTTGATCTAGACTCGGCTGCTTTACTCTTTACTCTCTCCTGTTTGCGAATGCATGCACCCCCAGTCAATCCCCACAGCACACAAGCACCATATTTTTCTTTGAAATTCATACCTGAACAGTAAAACTCAGAGTATTACTCTGATATGAGTAATTACTTGAAACCAGGAAAAAAATCACAGTTGTCCTTAACAGACTTTTAAATTAAAGTGACAGCCGAATGGTCATTGTATGAGCTAGGAGACCATTACAACCGCCGAGATTTTCCCTTGACGCCACATATATTAGCGCTACTTGCAGATGCATTTTCTAGCCTCTTGCTACTTTAACTTTGGGGGATAAAATGCATACGTTCTCTGGGCTCTGTTGTGTGTTAAGAAGGTCAGGCTACTGAATGCTGTATGTACGGTACTGTGCACAATTCAGAGACCATGATTCATTTATATAATGTCCAGTCAAAATGGTAATTAAAAAAGAGGAAGTTATTCATTTTTCAGCATCAGAT
>JAILXH010200297.1:0-30604 GCA_023558415.1 Piaractus mesopotamicus | reverse complement strand
GAGAGAGAGAGAGAGAGAGAGAGAGAGAGAGAGAGAGAGAGCGTGCGTGACGTCAAAGCGAGGTAGGGCGCTCATTTGAGCAGCGCGCGCACTGCGGCCAGTGCAGCCAGGTTCTTGCGCGCGCACTACGTCTCCTCCTCCTCCTGCTGCTTTCCTCCTCCCTCTCTCCCTCTTCCAGCGTCCACCATCTCTCCATCACCTCTCCCCTTCGTGGCGCTCTGTCCCGGGAGAGAAAACACGCTGAGAGACTAATAAAATAGGGGGAATGGATTATTAGCGTGTCATGGCTGTATAAGAGCCGGAATGGATGTCCATTGGTTGCTGCTGTGTCTCCTCGCGCTCACCGCGGCGGCGGAGCGGAGATTCGGTAGGTACTTTCGCCTCCGGGCTGAGGGCAGTGTCACTGTTAGCTCACATCCAGTCACGGGCACTTGCCTTCGTTATCTAACTCCTTTTTTTCTGCTGAAAATAAGCTAGCAGCAGCCACTGCGTTTAGATTCATATATCCGCGTGCATTTCACAGAAGAACACAGGCTTGTCGTTTGTTTGAATAGCCTAACATTAGCTTCAGAAGCACTAGGCATCAGAGTAGGCTACACTGGAAATGGAACTGACACACTAACAGATGGGCTATGCTAGTTAAAGGTCTAATTCATACAAACAGACCATATCTTATCCACGACTCAGGCTGCTGCTGAGTACGGAGCCAGCACAGCCAACCTGTCTGTTATCAGTAGACTAATGTAGGACGGGGCTCCGCTCTCGTCTATAGGCTGTAGTTGCAGAACCTTCATTAGGCTTTCCGTCATTACATAACGGCTTGGTAGACCACAACACCAGCAGGCTCAACTGTGGCTATAAAATACGGTTCTAAGAGAACTCTCTCGCAGACGTCGCAAGAAAGACGATGCTTTTTAAACTGTACATTATATCCAGCAGTAGAAATAGTCCATGGGCTGTGCTATCTTTGGAACAGCATCATCATTTAAGGCCTGTTCAGCTACCAATCAGAGATGCATGAGCTGTCCTATAATTTACTCTGATTTCTGCATTTAAACTCTGATCTGTTCGTCGGTTCATGGCTGTCGAATATGCCTCGATTACTTTTGTCTAGCGCCTGTAGTAGTGGCCATAATTGGCGCTGTTTGTTTTTCTCTGAGTGGATGCAGGCAGGAGATCCTTTTGGTGGAGACAGGACATCTAAGAAGACACAAGTGGAAGAGAGAGAGAAAGAGGGAAAGAGAGAGAGGGAGCGTCATTAACCCAGCTCTTGTAAAGGTTACCCTGTCAATCAGGGGGCACCCGTAACCATAGCAACAGGTCTTAGCATCTTTAATTCATGCAGATGGCTCGCTGATGTCTGACCTTCATATCACTCTGATATCACGATGAAATGAAAAATATCAAAAGCTGTCGATCAGAAGTCTTTAGATAAACACCAAACTGCCACTACGTTTGAACGCCTTTAATCACGTTATTTTTGACAATGTTTAGAGTCCCAAGGCCAGATTTTGGTGCTGTGACAACTGTGACTTCAAGGCTGAGCCTGTTCGAACATACAGCGTGTACCTCCACTGTTCTCCCTCATCTAATCCTGGCCGGCAGGGTTGATGGTTCTGTAGTTTCCAGTTTACGTTGAAACAGTAAAAAATCTAATTTTATCTGTGTAGTTAATTGCTTCTGTCTGCAAAACTATGCTGCATGCAATGCTTTAATAAGAATCATGATAATAGCTATAAGAATAACAATAATAATGATAGCATAGCGATACCCCTTTTTCTTTTCTGATGCCCATATACTACGCTGGAGATGGAACAGACACAGTAGCAGGCCAATATGGATATAACATACTTTTCTTTGAAAACTACTGAGCTTTAAAATAAGATGTTTTATATACTATGCACAATCTACTCAAACCCTACTACCTCACCCGTATCACTCTTTATCATGTGATGTTATTACATGGTTACTAATGTTATATTCTAACTTATTTTTTCATTTTGTGACTCTACAAGCAGTTTTGTGCTAGATTTATGACAGAATTGGATTTATGCTTTTTTCCAGCTGATATTTCCTGCTGATACCAATACCCAGTATGTCTCTATTAGCCTATTAATTATAATAATAATCATCATCATCTTCATATCACAGATTGATTTACAGCTTTGAGAAGCTCCAGGGAAGTTACTTAAGGTCTCATGCAATTGTTTGATGGTCCTGTAGTGCACAAATGTCATATCAATGTACCAATTACTTAGTTCAGACATATTTAAACTGCAGTTCTTGCTGTACTACAGACTTTATAGCTTCTCTTTAGGATCAGGCATGGTGATAAAATGGCTAACCAGTTACATGGACTATTATCTACCAGTGATTACAAAATCCAGGCCAGTGGTTAGTGCCAAATGGATGCAGAGACCAGGTAAATGATTTCAGACAGTTATGAATGTCTCTTTCCTTAACACAGCAAATAGCATACTGTGGGTGAATAACTCTTAAGACCTGCCTCAGTGGCCAAGGTGTGATGTGCTAGATTGAATAATTCAGTGTTTTCCTTGTTAAAAATAATTTAAAAAAATAATTTAAAAAAACGTTTTGACAGAGACTCCCTATATTATTCTTTAACTTGTCTTATAGTATCAACACAATTGTTGTGTCTCAGCAGGTTGTAAAAATGCACTGATTTCTACTCAGTCAGAAATGCTACTGCACTGATTACATTTTAAGTGACATTATAAACATAATTATTTTAGACTAGCAAGATAGTTAGCATGCTGTGTTTTCACAGGAAGTCACTAATTACAAAACAATGACTTTCAATCGCCCAGAGAAGAAAATAACAGTGACTGCACTTACATTGCACATCCACAGGCTCTTCAGTCAGCTCAGCGCTGGAAGAAGTACATAAACTGCTTCCTTCAATTATAGCAGAAATAACCTGATATTCTAGCACATCATAGAAGTGAACATTCAACATGCAGAAATTAGTTTACTTATTTACATTAATTATTATAAAAGCTGACTACAAATTTGTAAAGGCAAATGTGAGTAAAGCATGATGACTTTACAATGGCACTTAGACTCATTATACTAATAATAGTGCTCTATCACGTAAGATGTTGGTCATCATTTCACTTGTCCATCTGTTCTACTATTCATTTATACATAGTCTTATAAAAACTAAATGTGTCACATTGACCTTGGTGCTAATCAAGGGTTAGTTTTCACTTTAAATAGGAGCACTGTTACATGGCCATTGAGAAACCCTCATGGTTTATTAGGCCTTTCCCTGTGGTATCTCTGAAGACACAGCCAAGCTAGCTCTCTCATTGGTTAGGCCCTCAGGAGCTGGACTGAAAGCCTTATGTATTAGATTAGTTACCAACATAATTAGGAAGTGTTCTGATACACTGTGAGTGTGAGAAAAAATGTCTCTCTAGGCCTTCTGGAAGTCCTAGATACATCACTGATCGCACACAGAAGTCCCAAATTTCAGGCAGTTGTTAGAAATGGTATAAAAAAAAGCTTGGATATGCCAGGGCTCTTTACTGAAAGAGTTCCTGTCAAACTGCTAAATACAAGGTAAAATATATGTTAATGTCTGTTACAAGCTTCAAATATCCATAGCTAATCTAGGATGACCTTCAATGTTAGTGCTAACATACTATTTTAAACTCTATAGAAGGTGCTAGCAGATATTAGCATGGTCATATAGGTGTGGTTTTTCATTGTCTTTTGACCAGGTTTTGGCATTTATGACCCAAACAGAAGGCTTAGCTTCAATAATCATGGTTCTCCACTGTATAATGGTGGAGGTATTAGATCAGCACTAAGACTAAAAAACGTCCAGGGCATGAGTTCATGCTTGTCTTTTAACCGTGTAAATGATACAACAGCATCGTACTTCCTGCTTTTTCTACCCAAGTTTCAGACTATTTTCCATGGAAATGAGTGTTTTTGAAAAAAAGGAGTTCTTAATGTTAGAGTGGAAAATAGCAGCATTATGCACATTGCATAAAATGTAATAATTTAATCATGCTCCACATTTTCATTTAGTCAAATAGAGTGGAGTCAACACAAATAAACTTTGTTACCTTAACATAAAATGCAGTTTATTTAACATTCAGGTATACATTAATTATATTTTCAGTTGGTAATTCAGTTGTTTTTTTCAGTGCGTTTCAGGAATAGGAGACAGAGCTGTTAGATCCTAATTCGGATTTGATGTGGGTAGGTGTTGTGGCTCTCTGTTTGAGAATAGTGAGTATGTGAATGCGAGCGCAGTCGCTCTGTTTTAGGATGCACATTGAGAATGAATAGTGAATACGTCAGAATTGTGACTGAAAGCTGTGTGACTCAGTCTGTTCACCAGCCCACTCAGACATAATCAAACGAGCACAGATACTGCACCTTTACCTCCTACTCCTCAGACAGTTCCAAACAAGCACAGATACTGCTCTTTCTCACCTCCCACTCCTCAGACATGTGCATATGAGGACAGATCTTTCACTCTCACCTCCCACTCTTCAGACATGACTAAATGAGCACACACACTCCTCTATCATTTCTCACTCCACACTTTGACCAGTCTCGATTTCCGGATGATTCCATCAGCTGCTGCTTCATGTGGAAATAGCTGCTGCAATACCATGTCTGAGATGGGTGACCAATCAGGGCTGTTTTTGACTGGCAGCCAAACTGTCATCTTTGGTTATTACAATACCAAGTGATACCAAGATCAGTACCAGGATCAGTAAACGATTCTGTAAGGAAAACTTATGCATTAAAATATGCATCAAAAACAAGTTTTTATTGGCTTGAACACTGAACCTCTGATGAGTAGATCACATCCTCCTGAGAGTCATCTAAACTGAGCTTCAGTGGAGGAAATAAGACTAAATAAAATGACTTTTTTGTACACAGGCATAAAAATGGTTAATGTCATAAATTTGCTTACATTTTAGTAGTGACCTTGATATAGTGCAGAACCTTGAATATTTCTTTTTCATTTTACTTGTCATAATTTGTCTTTGTTTTATTTCTTCAAAATTATAAAATGTTCAAGTATTTGTTTGTTATTTAGTTTAGTAATTTAATTAAATTTATTTAATTTAGTTTAAATTCCCAACCTGTGTTTGGGTAACTGTGTGGTGGGCAAATCAAACGTCATCACAGGCCAACTTTTGTCAGCCCAGTTTTAGATAGTTTGGCCTATGCGTTCTTTTGATTGGCTGCTTTTTTCATGAAGTGGATGCTTTTATGTTGTGCGGGTTTTTAAAACCTGAACTACTAGGAAAAACCAAAATCCAATTTAGCTTTTTACACGTGTCTGCATTTCTGGATTTGTTCGTTTACCTCTGTATTTTTCAAAAAAATGTGTTGCAGGTGGGCAGTATGGCAAAAATGTATAATATCACAATATTTGAAGGCATTTTCATGATACACAAAATGTATCACAATTATAAAAGATTTGTCTGTTTGCTATGTTGGAACAGACACAATGCACCTGAAAAACAGTAGTGCCACATTTAAAAATGCTACATTTTTTCAGTGTTTCACCACACATCACTACCTTCAACTAAGCAGGTTAAATTATGCTCTTTTGCGCTCTCCTGACAATGTTTCTAAACCTAAGACAGCTTAGAAATCTTATTTTGATGAAACATACAGTTGGCCAGTGATCCTTACATACTGACAATATCCGCAGTATACTCAGAAAAGCGTAACTCGGTGTAATTTACCATAACAACGACGTTGTATCCCTACATTGCAAGCCCATAGTCTTATGTGTCCACAGAATATACACAGCCAGTGTAAGATTGCTGCTTTCAGTACTTATTTTCTCTTTGTTTCTTTCATAGGATGCCTGTTTGAGGAGGATCTGTGTGAGAGCTATGAGATTTGTGTCAATGGTAAGACACATCTACACATATGCACATAAAAACAGAGAACCACTGACCTATATTAGAGCACAGTAATCAGAGTCACTGTAATCAGAAACACATACATACACACACTGTAGAACACAGCCTCTGCTGCAGAACTCTGAACAAAAATCCAGAAAAATGATGCTTTACACTCTTCTCTGAGCTTGTTTGTTCTTATGTATATGTGTGTGTGCATGTGTCCTGGTGTGCATGTGTGTGGACGTTATGGTGCCTCCCTTTGCATGATGTTGACTCGTTGGGTGTGGCTAAGCAAACACCAATACCTTCCCATGGCCTAAGCTTGTTTTTCCAGAACTCCTCCAAAATTTACCTCATACATTTGCAGTCGTGCTGAATCTTTAGTCTATACCAGCAGAACCACATGTATTTGTTTATTTGTTTGCAAATAGGACAAAATGGGAAACAAATAATAGAACACAATTGTGAACAATGACAATGTGCATGGGAAACCTTGTCAAATAACTGGACTGTGGCCATTAAGGTAGAACATTCCTTTCTGAAGACAAGCTGGTGAGTGTAGGGTAGGTTATTGGTGTTTAGGAAACACGAGTTGAGTACACAAGTTGAGTAAACACGAGAGTATTGGTATTGATCTCTAGTTGGAGACTATGGATGACTTCTCATCTTAATTCCAAAAATGTAAGTAAGAGGTCAAGAAGGGGAGGTTCCTTCTATACGCAGTACGTTTTGAGAATAACTATTTATAAAATCATTGTTTTGAACAATTGTTTGTTTAATTGTTTTAGTATGATTCTAATACCTATCAGTTGTAATATCTTTATAGATTCTGAAGATTATAGCTTATAGGTTAGAATTAGAATCTATAGTTTCTAATATCTGCCAGTTTTACTGTGATTCTAGTATCTGACAGTTTTATAGGTCACAGTTAGGGCTGCCACAGTCATGAAATTTTAGCTGATGATTAATTGTTATGTAAATAATTGTAATTAACAATTTTATTGTTTTTTATTTCATTGTTTGCAAGTGTTAAAATACAAGCCTAAGGTGGCCAAATTGACTCATTAGCCACCCCACTTGCTAGTTATGTTTACTTAATAGCTAGCGCTTGTACTGTTGAATCAATACTATGTGTACACTCACACAACGATCTACAGTTACAGAATTATGTGTAGAGTTAAGCAAAGTTACATGTACTTCACAAGAGTGAAAATATAAACAAAAAATACTCATTCTGCCAGCATGCATGTTAAAAATTGAAGAATTAGCTACAAATAAACTAATATTTCTCCACGCTCCTTTTTAAACATGTAAAGTTAAAACTTTTTTTGTGTTTAATGCATTTATATTCCTCAACGCACTCAATTTATGTTTATCCAAGTCACCTGTAGTATGACCTGTGAATTATAATGACTGTGGAAAGTGATTGCAGTCAGCTTAAATAATTGCGATCATGGCAAGTAATAGCAATTAGGTGGCTATGTAACAATTCAGGCAGTCCTAGTTTTAAAAATGATTTGTGGTAAACTGTATGCTTTTATTTGAATTTTAAATATATTACATACTAAATGCATTTCATTTGATTTATAAGGACTATACCAAAATAGGAAATTCAGATGCCTTTAATTTGACCTGTTCCATGGTAATGCTGTCCAGAAAACTCAAACATTACACTACAATACACTTACGCATACACATTCTTAAAGTAGTAGTCATGGCTTTACTGAATGAATAAAGGTTATGTGATAACAGTAATATTGTTAATAATTAGTTAATAATTGACTCTGAGTGTTGACATGACCCACTTACTTCTATACAGTGAGTGTGTGCGGATGTTTGGTGACCATGTTTTGTGAACTTTTAGCTATGTAGGATGTTAGTTATCATATACATAATAAGAGAATTGTGGAAGTTTTATAATATATTGTAAAACTTCATTGCATATATTGTGTTTTTGTTATAATAACAATCACAATTTTTTTGTTACATTAATTCATCTTTATTTTATTCACTCTAACATTTCTATTGCAAACTGTTAAACAGATTTTCGGGTTTCATTCATATTACGTCACCTAAAGCTATTAGATGCTAATAGATGCTTTTCACAAACACACATATATGTGCATACACACACAGCACCCACCACTTATCCTACTCTTTGTGGTTCTATTATTAGCCCAGACAGAGCATGCTCTGTTGACAGCACTGCAGATCAATGCTCAAGGAGCACAAAAACATATTCTAGAACATCCAAGAACATGCAGGAACATGTGAATGTGGTTTCCCAATCTCAGTCTTGGTGATCCCACACTATACACATTTTTGTGCTTTGTCTTATCTAGCACACCTGATTTAACACATTAGCTAATTAACAGGTCTGTATCAGGTGTATAGAGTAGTTAAAACACAAAACGCAAAACCCAGGGTCACCAGGACTGGGGCTGGGAACCCCTGCTCTAGAACATGGTAAAACATTTTAGAAGACTTTTGCTCACATTCATCTGCATTTCCCCCCAATCATGTCTGTGATGACATGTAAATTTGCACACCATCATACAGTAAAAAAACAGTTTTAAAGGAATCTCAAAGGAGTTTTCATTTTATAATTGAGACTTTAAGAAAGGTTTATCCTGAGATTTAGGAATGTTTTAATATTGTATATGTTTTTAGAAGAAAAGTAAGCACTGTAACATTTCAGAATCTGGTTTTTGTAGGAGATCTCCTAGAAGATACAGTATCTAGCTACATGTTGCCATGTTGCACACAAACACAGTCACAGAGTTAGTGGTGGGTCAAGCAAATGTCATTGCCCTTAACACGACCAGCTGCCCTTGTCTCGGTTGCCCCTGGCAACAGATCTAATGGAGCACCATGTCTGATTCTACAGCCCTTCATGGGTGGTAAGAGCTGGAAGAGAACAAAAATGTGGACTGGCTAGAGGACTGGACTGTGAATCTCTGTCTTATACACCTAATGCAGCACGTATACAGCATCCTAACCACTCTTTAAAAAATTGCTCTTCAAGGGTTAGTAACGACATAATAACCATGAACACTCAAACATTTGCATGGTTAAAGGATTCTGTGCATCGTAAAATGGTTCTTCAGATTGATAGACAATGTGCTGTCAATGGTTCTATATAGAACGTTTTTAAAAAGCATTCTATGCAACACCAAAAAGGATTCTTCTATTGTTACAAGTTTGACATCATAATAGAAGAACCCTTTTTGGGGCTGTATAGAAACCTTTCCAATAGAACGGTTGCTTGGTCAAGGGCAGCAGTCAGTTGAAATTAAACCACTGACCACTTGAGGCAGTCTTCAACCTATGTCCCGCTGAAATGGTGGGCATTTCCATTCATCCTAATCTTACTGAGGAATAGCATAGTGGGTAAAACCACCCCACAGTCAGAAGATGGGTGGTTGATTCGTCTTTCAGGCACTGCTTTACTGATACAACTCTTAACACTACATTCACAGGCTATAATAAGTCACTCTAAGTAAGAGCATCTGCCAAGTCATGTCTGATTTGGCTGTGTAAAATTTAGTAATGGTGTAAATGAGGCTTTTGAAAGATCATATGAAACAATTGCTTCACTCTTTCAAATCACTCAAATCATCGCACCATAGTGACATCTGGTGGTGCTCAATACAACCCCCTGTTATAGACTAAAAAAAAGAAGCACGTGTTCATGATGGTAAACATTCTCACATCAGATATCAGCCTGTTTGTCACATAATCAAAAAAGTATGCACAGATGCTTATTTAGTTGATGCAAATGTGAAATACTGTTTAATTATATTAATAGATCCATGAAAATGCATATGCATAATTGTGCAGAGAACAGGATGATTTTTTAAAAATAAATATACATAAACATTTATTTTATTCACTGTACAATAATACGTTGTGGGAAGAGTGCTTGTGCAACCTGGCTTGTATAATTTATTTTTTTATTAAACAATACAGTCAGTTATTTTTATCAAGATACATGAAAGATCTGTTCCGTTGTGATATATTATTGTTGTTAATGTTAGCAATCTGTCTTACGCTCACTGCACTTTATAAATAGATAAAAGTGTAAATTTGCTTATTATTCTAAGTTACTTATGGTATAGTTCCAGTATTCAGATAACTTACACAGAGCAAATACCTAGTAAACTTCACCAGGCCCTCCTCCTCTAGCACTCAATAAAGGACAAAGGTATTTGTTTCCATGCACAACACCTGAACTGTTGTCTCAACAGAGCTACTTTATGAAGTGCTTGTTCGAAACAAATACCTGTAGATTCTGCAAACTTTATTTGAGTCAACTAAATGTATATGTTAACTGTAGGTTCACTTTTGTGTTAAGTGTTTGTGTACATTCATAGTTGATGGTGTCATCATTTTGCAGATGGCATGTTCGGCCGTTGCCAGGCAATGACAGTAGCGGATGTGTACACATATGACATCACGCCAGCAACGCTGCAGAGATTCCGTTCGCTGCTCCAGAAACTCTCACTCCGAGGTATGCATGTCTCTGCTGCCATGACAACTGCACGCATTGCTACCGTCACAACGGTTACTGCTGTGACTCACACCTAAATGCATCACCCAGGAGCAAATAATGATGCGCAGGAGGATGATGCTGACAGACTGTGTGTTTGTGTTAGTAAGTGAGAGAAAGAGAGAGGATGTGAGAGAGCCTTTTATACATTACTCCATAAATAGATGGATCTCATTGACCAGCACTAGCCTGCCCTAATGCTGTGACTCTGCTGCACCAGCAGAGGACACTAAAGTGAACAAACTGTACAGTTTTAAAAGAAAAAAGGTTTGCCATAGAACAGGGGTCGTCGATTGCAGACATTTAAGCAAGCTTTCAGTGTTGGATTTTGTCATCACTGGTAATTAACTGCACTGTTGATGTAACTGATTGAGCAGCTAGGGGCAGATTTACTAATGTTTTGCACTGTCGCAAACCCCATTATGGCATCAAACAGTGACTGTTGGGATTTACTAAAGATACTTTGAGGCGCTTTTGCACTTATGCCTTATTGCATATGCATTTATAGGAGTTTCCCTCTCCAAGTGAAAAGAGAGATTATTATAATGAGGCACCTATACTTATTTACCAAGATAGTAAATACTGACTGTGTGCCATTAACTGTTTGTGAAAAGCTTATTTTTGGTGACAACGTGGCTGTCATTATTTGTGCTCAGAGACAGAGAAAAGAAGTTTTTCAAACACATTTATATCTATATTTTCAATAGAAAAAAAAATTTTGTGAATGTCTGCAATGTTGTATTGTTCTTAACTTAATGAAGTAAAAAGAAAAAAAACCTAAACCAAATAATTTTAGTGCAACAGTGTTTTAAATTGCCATTTCCTGATACCTGTTTTTTTTTTACAATCATCAAAGTGCCTTAAGAGCAGTTTTCACATTATTCAGTTTTGACAGAATAATGATTTGACTGTGTTTTTTTTGCCAAACTATTGTAAAAAGCCCATGTTGAACCGTTAAAAAAAAGCACATTTTATGCTGTTCATTAGCATTCATGTTGATTTCGCATAGATCTAAACATTGAATTGGACCTCTGGTCATATGTTTAATTAGAAAATTGCACCTTTGTTCATTTGTAGGAAAGTTCTTAGTAGATAACCTGCCAAATTCACCACCAACACAAAGTGTTGGTAGACTGTCAGTAATTAGCGCCTTTTCTAGTAAATCTGCTCCCTAGTGATATATCATCTATTCATCACAAAATCCAGGACTGGAAACTGGATTCAAGTGGGGAGCTTAACTACGCTGAGCATCTCCAAGGCAGCGATTATAAAACTGCTGACTGAAGACACTTGGCCTGTATGTTATTATCATGAATCCTGCTCATGTTCCCTCAGGTCTGTCATGGGACAATGACATCACTCAGCAGGTTCTGTCTAAAGAATTCTCTAAACTACGCAAGATCTCGCTAACACCACCTGACTCAAGGTAATACGTGCATGCACCTGCAGAAGTTAGGTGTAAACATTTTCTATAACCATTTTACATTTCATTAGCCAGAAACAAATACCCCCACATTGTGTACATATATCTCTCTTAATTGCTGTCCAGGAAGAAGAACTACAGCATGCTCTATATTTTCACCATAAGTGATTTATTCTTTGTGTAGCAATGTCACACAGCGTTTTTCCTGCTCTCGCATACCTGATTCAACTCATGAAAGGTCTGATAATTACACGCTGGCCTGAATCTGCTGGTAAATGCAAAACATTGTGTACAACGCATCATCCTCTAGAACTTGGGTTGAGAACCACTGATCTGTAGCTTTTTAAAGAAAGAAGGGATTTCTATGATAGAACGATTCTGATAGTTAGTCTCTCCTCTCCTGTGTAGGTCCATGGTTAAGGCGGTTGCTGTGGGTGATGGAAGACTGAAACCATTGGAGGCAGAGCTTAGCAGGAGTCTGCAGAAGTACCTGCTGCACATGGGTCTGCTGCCTAAATTAGGCAGTCAGGTAGGGTTTGCGTGTGTTTATCACTGCTTACCTGTTTGGACCTGTTTTGGACTTTTAGCATTAAATTATCCTTCAAGTTATTAAATAAATCTGTCAATACCAGTTCCCAATCCAGTATTTGTATTTTCATAGATAGTCACAAATTGACCATCACATCCAAACAAAGCAAAATATGTGTATCTCTGTTTAGTTCAGTTTATTTCTATATATGTATATTCCTTAAAAATAAAGATGTCACAAAGGGTCATTTTTGCCATGCCATAGGAGAAACACTTTTGGTTCCATAAAGAACCTTTCAGTGGATTCACTGCAGCAAGTTGTGAATAATGTCCAATATGTCACTATAGCATAAACAATGCAATTAGACAAACTGACCTCAACAAAGGGTCGTAATTGATCAGGTGTAATATAGCCACTTGTGATTCATTAAAATATGCCTTGTTTGCCTCTGATACTGGTATTTTAGGTGAGATCAGGACATCTCTAGACCAAATATCCTCACAATTTACAAGGAAACTTGATGACATTTTGATGTTCACCATTAGGAAACAAGCTAAAAATGTGTAACTGTACCTAAGAATGTTAAGCCCAGTCAAAATTCCCAATAAAGGAAAAATAGCTTTCCCTTGTGAGGATTAAAAGACTTAACCCATGTCCCTTATTTATTCCTGTATATCAGTGATGCACTAGTGAAATATATCGCTTTTTTTATATAGTTTTCTATGAAGAAACAAACACATTACATTGTGTGTGCTTGTAACACAACTTGCATTGTGTGTTTTCTGTCCTTCTTAGTGTCTGTGCCTGTATAGGCATTCCAGTGTTTTGAACTAAATTGTATTTGCCTTGCAGACTGCAGTTTTATAAAGTCATTAACAGTATACATATTTTCTCTTGGTATGTGTTGGTTGTATACAGGTCAACCAGATGAAGTCTTCTCAGCCACTTGAGTATTATCGTTCTGGAAAACCCCGCAATAAGGTTGAATCAGCCCCTCCTGAGTTCACGCCAGAGTCACCCTATCAGTCAGGCTCTTTCCCTGACCTTACCCATTACCAGAGTGATGCTGCATACACCCCTCCACAAAAGCAGGATGGTTCAGACATTCTTCTTACTGCTCTAAAGAAGTATCTATCTCAGAACATGCCGCTTAAACCTGAGGAGGATGGTAGACCAAAACTTGACCCAGTCTTCCTGAAGAGTGGATCCTCAAAGAGTTCCTTCAAGGACCCCCTGACTCCTGTAGATGGTATGATCTCCCCATCTGTAGTTGGCATGGTTATAATGAATCAGTTAATTGACGGTTAATGAAACCATGAATTCTTTTGCCTGATTAATTGGGCTGCAGTATTGATATGAGGCTCTGTTTTCTGTTGTTTTCTGCAGCAATCATGACTATAGCTGTGGGCACCTCATTGTTCTGTGGTTCTAACCTGTGCCTTTTGGTTCTGCCATTATCAGAGACCTTTATTCGTAATGTTCTGCGGAATGTGGGGAAGCACAATGTAGACATGGAGAGCCTGAGTGCGTCAGATCTGAACCAGCTGGCTGGTCTTATCGCTGATGCTCTGCAGATAGTGGACCAGCAAGCAGAGCAAGGATATGCACCCCGAGATCTAGAGGGAGAGGACCAGGCTGGGTACCTGCAACCTGAGGACCTGAAACCTGCAGACCAGGACCAGCAGCGAGAAGCTGATTCAGAGAACCAAAATGCCTCAGAGACATCCAGGCAGCAGAACGAAGAAACTTCACTTGTTCACCAAAGGTTTCAGGCCAGCCCTTCTGTTTCAGGTAAAACATATACAGAGGGTCAGGTTTCAGGTGCAAATAGGACACATTACACTTCAAACAACATGTATGTTAAGTACGAAACTGGTGTATAAGCCTAAACACGCAGCTTATGTGGCATGTTCATGAAAAAACACAAAATGTTTTTCCTTCCTTCATACACATCCATTTAAAGAAAAATCAAAATTTGATGATTACACTTTTGACAAATCCCATCGTTTCACTGCACCTTTTAAAACCCAGTGTCATAAGCACAGCACAGTTAGTAGGTGGTCCTATGTGCAGTTTACGCAGTGTAAAACTAGGCCTTCAATTCAAGTCATAAATTACAAAACTTAAATCAAAACATCATTCCATGTTTTTCTTAAAGCTTGTGACAGACAGACCTGGCATAGCTTTTATCTTGTAGCAGTTTCACAGTGATTCCATCGGTAGTGAGCTCTGGTATAGAGATGCCACCAGTGTTTTCCATTTCTAACAACCCATTGACATTTACTGTCAATAAAGTGTCTGTGACTTCCCAAAGGCCAAGAGTGGCCTTTTTTTTCCCACACAAAATTGGTCAATTTTCTTTTGCTCTGCGTTTGAAATATTTTACATGATGATTCTGTTGAATAAAATAGACTAAAATTTACAGACATGTATTTTTAGTTAATTGTGAGGAATTTACACGATTAGCTACAGCCCTAGTAAATTGAACGTTCCATCTGGCGAGGATGTATCAAAACTATAAAAATTAAATTCTAGCATATGGATTTTTCGTGCTTAAGATCAGATGTTTTCCCATATCCTGTGATATCTTGCATAAATTGAACATCTGTCTACACATAAGGATGATGTGCTGCTCAATTCTATTTCAGAAAAACAAACAATGGAAGAGGAGAGATCTGTTGCAGACCACAAGGTAATTCTATTTTCCTGGTCTAAATACTGACTATAGAGAGCATGGATGAGACAGAGGGGGATAGAGAGCTACTTAGCTACTCACTTTGTAGGCGTATGTTTTCTGTGTTTACAGTATGACTTGGGTGCAGTAACATAATTTGCAAGAAGGCTTTATTCTTTGACATACTGTCAGGCGGCTTGGTTAGAAATATGTGCTCTTCAAGTTGAGGCTGAAGAATGCAGATATTATTTGATTAAGTCTTTTTTTTGACAGTCTGATAATTCATTGATTCATTACTACATTTCTTCTGTTTCCTATCTTGACAGGAAATTGGACTGCTGGGGAAGTTGCTGGAGTATCTGGATGAGACCTCCCACTCAGAGGCGGGGCCGCTTGTGAAGGGGCGGGGCATATCAGTGGAGACGGTGCGCAGCAAAACGACCCAGCGGGATGTGGGTGTGCAGAAGAAGGCAATGGAGCAGGTGGAGGAGGTGGAGGGCTGGGTGCAGGCTGCCGCAATAGCGCCCTCTTCTGTCCTGCAGGATGTCGCACCTCCCCACAAAGTCATGAAAGTGCAGGACCTGCAGCTCGACGTGCAGAGCAATGCCAAGAACGATGTCTATGGATACATTATTACAGATACTGAGTGAGTCTCTATTTCTCACACAATCATTCACCAACATACAGAAGCAGTTTTGCACAACCCAGTGACTCCCTCCGTCTATCTTTCTCTCTCTCGCTCAGTTCTCTTCCCACTGATCAGGGTCTGCACCTCATGGAGCTGGTGTCTCGCAAAGCAAAGATCCAAATGACTGATTTTCTTGAGCTCTCGTGAGTTTTGTATGTGTTTGTGTGGAGCGAATGTGTTTGCTGTTTTCTGTACAACTGTTAGTCATTAAAGAGTGTTTTTAACAACCCCTTATTACAGATTAGAAATCTGAATAAAAGTTCAGCAAACATGATAAAGAAGTAATTCTGTGTGTGTATGTGTGTCTAGTGTTGTTGGTCCAGCTGTGACATTTCAGGTGCGCCCAAATTCTCAAAATGTGACCACAGCTGAAGTTGCCAATGTGGCAGGTAAGAGGTTTACACCTTCACACACATAAACATTCTAGGGCTGGCGTTAATGATTTGAATAATAAAATTAATAATTTACTTGAGCGCCTGTTGGTTAAGTTGGTATTTGTTTCTCTATTTAATATTCAAAATCTTTTCTTTTTTAAGCCTGTTTCATACATTGTAGCCTATCGGCAAAAGCCTTTACGTACAACGGTGATTGTTAATATGACATTAAAATAAAGAAGTTTAAAATAAATAAGTTATAGCTGGTTCAGTCTAGAAGACATCATAAATTCATGACAGGTATCCATGTCACCTCGCCTCAGAGAGCAACAAACTGCACTGCTTTTCACTGTGGCCACTAAAACTAAAAGAGCAAAGATGCCTAAGAAATCACATGTGAGAACACTTGTAATTATTGAGCCCTAAGAAAAATGCATAGTCAAAAATGAGTGACAAGGTTGATATACCATTGAGGCAAGTGATGAGTCATCTCAAACATGTAGGATAGTATAGAACTGCCATATGTCCGATCCTTATTGCCTCTGACTAGGCTCCATCATTTTACCACTTCAGGACAGTAATATTTTCTCTTTTTCTTCTCTAATAAAACAGCTTCATAACTGTTTTAAAATGTGACAGCACAAACAGCAGATCTGTTTATTGCTAAAAATCACAAGCACAAGTTTTACCACTGCAGGAGCTGCTCTGCAATTCCCACACCAACAACATCACATTTTAGTCTATCAAGATCAAATAGAACAGTATAAAGTTGGAGTGTGTGATTTGACTGAATCTTTATGGTGTCTACATTTAGCGAATGAACATGAGTTTTCGAAGCCTGCAGAATGCTGTTCGTGCCAGCTCTACACACATACCTGTTTCCTCTCTCCTGTGGTCTGTTTGTGTATGTGTGTGCGTATGTTTAATCAGTTCGTCAGAAGGATGCACTGGAGAAAGAAGCCAGACTTACCATAGTGGAGGCAGGAGTTACTGATGTATGTAACCTTCCTTTTCTCTTCCTGTTCCTGATGGAATATTTGCTTCTGTTTCTCCTTTTCTCTCTCTGTTTTGTCCTCTTTTATCCTGCCATTTTTAAAGGATGAGTAGCCCCCAAATCTTGCAGCAGGAGCAGTAGTCAGGTCTGGCCCGAAGCCAGTGTCCAGCACAGATTGGTGATTTCTCTACTCAAACACATTAAACTAACCCTGACGAGTTCAATCATAAGTGGCTGAAAATCACCAAACTGTGCTAAACTACACTCCTTGGAATAAATGACCCCTGTCTTACAGGCTGTTTACATGCTTTTACTTTCACAGCATTGTGAGTAATACAGAGCCATACTTTGTGTATGAAGTTGTCTACTTCTGAAAAGTACACTACTTCTGAGGAGTAGACTGGACTGTGTGTGAAGCTCTTAGGGCTTGTATACATTTAGCATTAACCACTTAGGGCCTGTATACATTTGGCCTTGACAGTCACTGTGATCTGATAGTGGTGATCGGATCATCATTCATTCAGGACTCAGAATGGTTACACTTGCCCTTCTCAGATGTAGCTTTTGCCTCTGGATATTGACTGAATTGCGTTTCAGCACAAACTGTTTCAGTTTTTCTTTTTTCTCTGTGCTGTCAGTGCACAGTAGGTGGATTTTATACAGGCGGGAGTTTAATGCTGTGTTTAATACTTTAAACAACATTTTGTAGTGTTTCAGGCTTTTAAAGATAAAGAAAAGATTGTGAGTTACGTACATTTGCTTAGAACCACAACTTAAACGCAGTCAAAAGGAAAATAGACTGAAATGGTAGGCAGATGTAAGGGGAATACGTTTAAATGTATATTTAGACATCTAAAAATAACTTGTTTAAAGAGAGAGGCGGGAACAATATTGAATGTTTTGTGTAATGTGTGCTCGACTACCTTGGGATCAGTACAGCTAGATCTGAAGATATTCTGAACTCAAATGCGTTTACATTTTCTTTTAAACATGTATATGGACAACATCCGGGACACATTGTAATACGAGATATAAACAGGGCCTTAGTTAGCTAGTTTGCTTTTGTGTGTGTGTTACTTCTTAACACACTGACGCTCATGTTATTTATACATATTCTCTCCTGCCTGTTGGAGGTTTCTATTTTCTTAAAATACATTGAGAAGTGATAGACATATGGTTGATTTTGGGATGATGAAGACCATGATGCATACAACCATTCTTATTCAAATTCTCACAAATGAAGGTCACATATCCAGACTTTATTCCAAGACTTTTCCAAAATGCGACAGTCATACTGCTGGCTAACGAATGCAGCTTATGTAGCATGTAGCCTTTTAAATGATATAAACCTACTGATTCTTTCTATGGAATTACATAGTTATTTAGCTAAGTATGTTTAGCTTTGCACTCAGTCAAAAGTAATTTAATTGGAGCATCCACCACATGCCCTCTAGTTTAAACCAGGAATACTCTATCATGTTGATTTTTCTTGAGCTCGAGGTATAAACTACTGAGCTTCTGTAGCACCTGTGTTCCTGATGATCATGTGGTGCAAGCAGTGTCTTGCTTTAATGTCAAATTAGCTTAAACCCCCAAAACCAGCGGGCCACCCCTACAAAAATGGCCTTCGTTGAACAAAAAAAAAACCTGACAGTTTTCTTGCTTTCTTAACCACGTTGGTGATGTAAATGGTTGAAGTATATGTCATGAGTGTAGTACTGTGTAAGAAGTGATATCCCCTGCCCTCCACAATACAGCAATTTCGCTATTGCCAAAGTTGACAGACTCTCTCTGTATGCCTTATGTCTTCTTTTCTCTATTTACTCACTTTCTCTCACTCTCTGTGTAGAGGGCTAAGCTAAGTCAGATCCCCACTAAGTACAGCCGATCTGAGTCTCTGAAGTTCCTGATCCTGACAGTGATCTCCATCATCTGCATCATCGGTGTCCTCCTGGTCTCCAGCATCATCTACTGCCTCCGCCATCGCTCACATCACAAACTCAAAGAGAAGCTCACCAATCTTGGGGCTGACCCTGCTACTGAAGCCACAGCTACCTACCAGGTATAAGAGGGTTGCGTGTATGTGTGTGTATTGGGGTGGATGTTGATGCATTTTGTGTGTAAGAGATTTACAGAGAGAATGTTAATTTCTACATTCTCTCTTTTGAGTATTCTTTTTAGTAGCCTATGCTTTTTTTTTAGTTTTCAATTAGGTTATCTTTCTATCACCAAGAAAACGAAATTTTTATCAGCTAATGCTTTATTGGTCAGCTTAGTTCATTACAATTCCTTTGCACACTTTTGGTTACTTACAGTTTGTTGGAAAGTGGTTCCTCCACTTTCATCCTCTATTAACGATGCGTGTATGTCTTTAGGTGTTACTGATATGCTATTTATGTACTGCAGGAATCCACAGACCAAAAAAAAAAAAAACACAGCTGAATAAATTATCAACCAACTTAAACTTGCTTCACCTAGCACAAATCAGCATAACAAAACCAAGGGTAGTTGGTTAAAGGACAGTTTCAGTTCATGCTGTCAACAGGTAGCTCACTCTCACTGTAAAATAAAATATTGCTTTTCATGGCCTCTTGGAGAAACATACAGGCTAACATTATACCAAATAAATGATAACTGACAGACAGCATTTTATTTCCACAGGCAGACACAAATAAATACTATTACTGTTTCTCAGCATGTCCCACAGTGATCTGTCTTAGGTCCTTTGTTATTCTATTTATATTTTCCCCCTTCACACTATAATTCTTTAGCATGGTTTGCAATTTAATTTCTATACTGATGACACCCAGATTTATTTTAGCACTCAACGGATGGCTCCCCTTACATCCTCTTCATTGATCTTTATGTATAGAATGTACAAACTCTCTTAGATCTGGTCTACTCTCCACTTCTTGCTCCTAAACTTTGGAATTCCCTGCCTCTACACTTTTGGAACTGTATATACATATATAACATAAAAATATGTTTTATATAACACATACGCATATATAACTGTATACCTTTTTATCTTTCAAATCCAATGTTAAGCCTTTGGTTTTCATATAGTGCTATCTTACTAACAGCTAAAGTCAGTATACCTTCCCTCTAACCACTCACTGTGAAAAGCATTTTACATCTTTGTACTTTGACACCTACATTTTTCATCTCTCATTTTTCATCCCTCTCGCCTCTCTGTCTCTGTAGGAGTTGTGTAGGCAGCGAATGGCTGTGAAGCCGCCAGTGGAGAGGCCAGAGCCTCGTCACTCATCTCGCATAAACAGTGTATCATCTCAGCTGAGTGACGGACCAATTCCCAGCCCCTCCGCCCGCACAAGCACATCCTCCTGGAGCGAAGAACCCGCCCACTCCAACATGGACATCTCCACTGGACACATGATACTGGTACACACACACTTGCACACTCACACACACTCCACAATATTGACCGTATATTATATTGCCTAGTGTATGTTTACATACACTACAGCAACTGTGAGTTGCAGTTAGGGCTTCACAAGAATGGCTAAATTCATAATCACATTTCTGTCAATTTTGAAATAGTTACCAAAATTCAGACAATAATTGCACTTATTTCAAATGAACAGAAAATAGCCTTTTCTTTCGTATTGTACATTATAAACTTCTGTTCCTTTACATGTGTGTATTACTAAATCAAAATAAGCCTGGTCTTTAGTCACATTAAATGATTGTCAGAGGTCAGAGACCTTTCATTTATTTAATTTCCAGGCAAAATGGCCATTAAGTACAAAATATTCATTTTGCATCGTCAGGACCAAAAATAGAAAACATGTACTTAACAGAAAATTAAAGCAACAACAACTAAAAATATATTTTTTTGTCCACTCTCTGCCTTTATATTATATATTATTTATTATATTTTAAAGTTTTCATTATTTTCAAACTATTGCTTTCAGTTTTTTAAAGAGTTGGTCGCATTTTCTGCTTCTCACGATCCAAGTAATCTCAGACACATTCAGTGAGGACAGGGCCCTGTGCATTGTTCTGAGAACATCAGCAGCTTCTTTCTTTGATTTGCAAACTGTCTACTTTTTTTGTCAATTTCCATTTCTCAGTAACAGCTCTTTGACAGCTACACATCTTTCAAACTCATAGTGTTAATTTGTCTTCTCACAGTGGAAGGATGGATAGAAACACCTGTGATTTTTTTTCAGATCTGAAGTTAGAGTGGAGCTTTAATTTTCTCGAATTTTTCTCAAAGATGAAAGCTTTAAGTACTGTTAATGCAATGGTGACAGTTTTGGTGGTCAGCCAAGTCTTGCACAGTCTTTAGGAGTCTAATTTTCTCTATAACTTTTAATAATTTCTTTGAGCTTAAGTTGTGCAATGGTGACAGTTTTGGTGGTCAGCCAAGTCTTGCACAGTCTTTAGGAGTCTAATTTTCTCTATAACTTTTAATAATTTCTTTGAGCTTAAGTTGTGGAAACTTCTGTTTTATCGTTTATTTTACTTTGATTTTCCCCTTCTTTATGCAAGTGGATTATCTTATGTGTAATCTTCTCAGAAATATCTCCTGCTGTTTTGCCTTGAAATCTTTTAGGGTTTGGCCAGATACACAAGCCTGTCAACATGATATGATTTAATGCACCAGTGTCAATAAAAGCAGGGTGTCATATTTAGCCAGTTAGCTAACTTTAGTTATCAGTAATATTGCACTTGGTTATGTTTAATTAATTAGGGAAAGCCAAAAATTGTGATCATGACTAAAATACAATTGGGCAGCCCTTCTTGCAGTGTAATAAACTGAATGGTGAACAGTTGCTCAATTAGAGGGGGACAGGGGTAAATATATATCGCAGGAATGTAATTCTGTAAGTCAGATTCAGTGCTATACCATTGCATGAGTCTGTTGATCTGAATTCCTGTCCTTTAACGTCCATAAAGAATTCAAGATGGCCAAAAAAGTCAATCTCTTATTAATCTGTCTCACTCCCTCGCCTGTAGTCATATATGGAGGATCACCTGAAAAATAAGAACCGGTTGGAGAAGGAATGGGAAGCACTGTGTGCATATCAGGCAGAGCCAAACACCTGCAGCATCGGACAGAGAGACTCCAACGCCAAGAAGAACCGAGTCAGCACCGTCATACCATGTGAGCATCACACGCATATGCACCCATACATAGACATGCACACGGTAGCGTACACAAAGAGACACAGAGGCAAACACTGTGCTAAACAGGGCATTTTCTGGGCAGGTAAAGATCCAGGACTGTAGGAATGTTCTGGGAGATCCTACCCAAGGTTTTCTATTTATTATGAGGATCTAGACATCAACAAATCTTGCATGTATTCAGCATTGATCATTGACATATCCTGTAAACAGAATCATAAAAAACAACAGAAAAAAATAAGTCAAAACCCTTCTTGTAGTAGAAAACAGAGAAGTTTCCCCAGTAATGCCATTATTAAAGACATCAACCATCTCTTCTACCGTCTCCTCTCTAATGTCTACTGACAGAGACAAATTTATTTTTATATGTAAATTTTTATATATTGTTGCATGTTCAAGAAATGTTTTTGGATGTCTTGCGCTCCTGCGCTTGCTCTCTCTCTTTCCCTAGTAACGTTATAGCCTGTAGCTGTGTTGAATGAAACCCTGGACAATGAGATGGATGTGCACATGAGCTGGGGTGAAACGTGTGATGGTTTGCAGCTGGTCGAATAATATTTGGGGCTATAGCCCTGGAAGCCCAGGCCAGGCAATGGTGCTGAGACAGATGTGTAAATCAGACTTTTGGCTGATTTTGTAGAAAAAGAAGAAATTTCACTCCCAGCCTTTGGGCATTTTCACTCTTTCTTCCGGACCCCGGCCATTTGACCTGACAGTTTGGTGCATTTTTTTGAGTGTGAAAGCTGTTTTTAAACTTGGGAGCAGTCCCTGGTCTTCCTGAAAACAGTGATCTAGGCTTTACTTTAAGTGAACAATGGTGCAGTTTGCAGAGTGTATAAAAGTTTCTGGTGCAGGTATAGTAACACAATTAGTTAATTTTTTTAAGTTTTGTAATTGTAGGAAGAAGATGGGAAGTGGTGAGAGTGGTTGCACTGAGTATATTGTGCAAAATACATGCCTAGTGCCAGAGCTAAACATCTTCCAAAATAAGAACAGCTCGTCATTTGCAGGTTCCTGCACAGGAACATTCCATACATCCAATAACCACTGCTCATCACTGTCTAAGTGTCCGTAACTTACCAAAAGAACATAACAGTAATAAAGGTATGTGCCTATATGTCAACTCCTGTCCCTTTATTGTCAAAAACAGTAAAGGGATGGATCTTTTAGGTTGCATTTTGTAAAAATCGTGTGTGGAATTTGCAATCAGTTCACATTTCAGAAGAAGTTCTCTTGTCTGAAAAGCTGTGATAATGAGCCCCTTCTGCAAACAAGCCCAGAATCAGTCCTTGTTGCAGAAAACACCCTTAGTCAGCTGCTCTTTAAGAAAATAATGCAATTTTAACACAGCAAACTTTGAAATGTGTGTGTGTGTTTGTGTGTGTACATTTCAGATGATCATTCTAGAATCTGTCTGAAAGTGGAGAACAGCCAAGGCAACTCTGACTACATCAATGCCAGCCCTATTGTGAGTACATACTATAAACTACAATATACACTACCTGCCGCAAACTATAGCATAATAAACCAGAGTGCTAACTACACACACAGCCCATGTACAATAGACACCACACACACTACAGTACCACTTCAACACAATACAGTTTAGGGCTGCAACTAGTGGCTATTTCTTTATTTGTTTAATCTAGCAACTATTTTTAATTGGCTAATCTAACAATTATGTTTCTGTTTCAATGAGAAATAAATAAAAAAAATGAAAACCTGAATTTGAAAATTCACCATCAAAATATTAAACAGCCTTCGTTTACATTACTTTTTCAATTTTATTTCTCCGTTGAAATTGTTGAATCAAAAATATGATTGATTACAATTAATTATAGCAATAAAAAAGAAAGCTTTTATTTATTTGCAAATTTTTTTTGTAATATTTTTTCATTTATCCAAACAGTTAATAAAATAAATGTAAAAATAACTTTATATTACTTCTTCATTTATCATTTATTGGCTATTTTTATTTTTCTTATCCAACTTATCACATTTCTATTTTCATGATTCAAGCGCACGTTTAATCACTTATCTATTTCCATTTTTTTATTGCTGTTGATTTTGAGTAGTGCATCTCTTAAATGTCTAGGCAACCTCTGATGCATCACTATATAAAGGTTTCTACATTAAACACTATGGCTAGCTGGCCTGAACGTCTGGCAAGTTTGTGATTCTATAACTGTACATTTTACAGATTTTAAGTGTTAATACACAACTTTATCTTCTTGAAGACATCCTAAAACAGATTTAACATCATCAGCTGGACTCCATGCATGGCGTTAGTCTGGAGCTGTAACATTTCATTACTGAAATACTATCTCACTATGTATTTCATTTTGCTACACTGTGCTGAACTTCATTGATATGTTCTCTACTTTGATTAGACGTTCTGTTTTCTATTGTGTAGTCTAACATTATCTTTACTGGGCTGATATTAGCCATTTAGGCTAATTAATTTTGTTTGTGCATCATTGTTGTGCTGTTGTGAAACGCCTTCTCTGCTTTTAAACAGTGCGCATTGTCATGCGCTGTGCAATTTCTCCCTATGATGCAACAAAACGACAGAAGCCATATTGCCCTGCATGTATAAAGTGTATTGAAATCTGATGAAAGTGACATGCACATTAACCAGTTTTTTAAAGTAAATGGCACAGTACAAAATTCACATCGACAATTTTTTAAAATCGATGTTGCAGCCCTAGTACACTTTCAGTGAAATACAAACTACATTTATATTCATGCATTTGGCATAAACACTTATCCAGAGCAATTTAAAATGTAATATTGTACAGAGGTAGGCCAATGTAGCATTAGCAGTTTCATCCAAGGACTCCTATTGTTATGCCGTAGTGTGCTTGCCCAAGTAGGGAATTGAACCATTCTGAGGTGTTACCCACAGTGTACTACAGTAGTTACAGTATTACAGACCCACTGTAATTAATATAACACACTACAATCACACTGTAGTTACAAAGTATGCATTACACACTGTTCTACGACGGTGCACAACACACAGTGCATTCATTCCTACATACATACTATACACTATAGTTCTACTACAGTATACACAGCACAGTCCATTACAGTGCCACTACAAACCAAATGACACAAGATTCTGATACAATACACTATTGTACGATACAATTCAATATTGTACATAAGGGGCATTGTGATGAGTGTGTGTGGGTGTGTTTTGCTTTCTCTCAGATGGATCATGACCCCAGGAACCCTGCATACATCGCCACTCAGGGTCCACTGCCCTCCACTGTGGCTGACTTCTGGCAGGTAACTCACTGTTTAGTTGTGTGTGTGTGTGTGTCTTTTCTGTAGATGGTGTAAAAATGCAAACATGTGTACATAGGTTTCAGCCTATAGAGACAGTAAACCTTATATTCATAGTTTCCATACTCATAAAATCACTATACTCGTATAGTGCATTTCATTATCTGCAACAGCAGTTTATCCAGTTTTCATTATTGTTACTGTGATATATTCCTCTGGCAAACATATTAATTACTTCATACATAATCCAAAAAATTGTTTTTACTTAATTTGAAAGGTAAACAAATAAGCAATCTCTCTAACACAGTTAAATACACAACCAAAGCAGTCGAAGAGAGAGAATAAGCAGAGTCAGGCTGTGTTCTGTAATGAGCTGACAGAATAAATAGTCTTTAGTAAATGTATTATTGCTAATGTGTCTTTGTGTCACAAGAGACATAAACACTTAACTTCAGTTCCTCTAAATATCTAAACCCTTTTTTTAATTCTGATGAGTGACACTGTGGTGTGTTGAGCACATCACCTAAGTTAGTAAGACTAATAAAATAGAAAGTGAGAAATACATATGTGTGCAACAGAATTTTTTATGTTTAGTGTCCATAGTTTAGAGGGAAACAATATTATACCAGGTTTCCCATGGTCTGGCCTTATGTGGCTGTATTCCTCCAAAACTACAGAAAAACACAGTTTAAATGGGTAAATTGTATGAATTGACACGTATGTGTGTGAGTGTATGTGCGTCAGCAAGAGAACAGTGTTATGTGGGAGAGTAACAATGTGTGTGTGTGAGTAACATGTTTATGTTCCTTTTATATGTAGATGGTGTGGGAGAGTGGCTGTGTGGTGATCGTCATGCTGACTCCTCTAACAGAGAGCGGCGTTAAACAGTGTTACCACTACTGGCCAGACGAGGGCTCCAATCTTTACCACATATACGAGGTACAACACACAATCTCTGCCATATATACAAGGTACAGCACATACGCACACACACAACCTCACACACCAACCATTACCTTCATATGAGGTATAACATTTGCATTTGAATTCTTTATATAGATCCACAATTTTAAATACACAAAAAAAGTCCCAAATCTGATTAGATCCAATAGTTAACAGGTATGCATAAACAAGTGACTGTCTGCTGTAGTACACAACAGTACAGTACAAAGTTTTCAGTAACAAATAAAACATCTGTTGCTCCAGACCCCAGTATCAAATCTTTGTACAAGAGGATAATACATTTGTAGCCAAGATTACTGATTGTGAAATCAGATGAAATGAGATTTCAAAATCGTAATACAGTAAGCTTTAGCAGAAAAAGAGCACAGTTTGAATGTTTGCTGGCTTGACAGTTAGTCATATGTGTGCTACTTTGTCCTGTCTGGGCTAATTTTTCTGGTATAAAACAAAGGCAAGTACTATCAGGAACGCTGATTTGACATGAGTAAGCCCACTTTGGCAAGCTGAATTAACTCTCGGAGATTCATGAGTTTAGACTGTCATTAATCTATTTATGATGGCCTAATGTCTGTGAAGCAACACACAGCACACCATTTACAGTTATTTTACTATTTAGAAGAACAGTATATAGGTAGTTACCAATTAATTGATATGTACTTTTCCTCATTTTCTCAACATCATCTGCTGGTACTTGTCTCACAAAAACTCTACACTAGAAAACATTAGAAAACTTGTTAAAGAGCACAGTTTGATTACATTGCAATATATGTCCACATAACAGCACATTGTTTAGGTTACTCAAGTATTTCCTCGCGTTCGTCCACTTAGAGCCTATGGTCTCCTTGCTCGCATTCCGTTATGCTTTTTAAACCAAGGATTGCTGTTTCCACTCAGGGGGCAGGGTCACTGATATTGATGATAAATTTTTGGGTATTATATCCACACCATTTACACTTATTTTACTATTTAGAAGAACAGTATATAGGTAGTTACCAATTGATTAATATGTACTTTTCCTCATTTTCTCAACATCATCTGCTGCTACTCACAAAAACTCTACACTAGAAAACACTAAAAAACATGTTAAAAGAGGAAACAACAGCAGTTTGATTACATTGCAACATATGTCCACAAAACAGCAGATTGTTTAGGGTACTCAAGTATTTTCTCCCATTCGTCCACTCAGAGCCTCTGGTCTCCTTGCATAAACAGTTTTCGGTGATCAGATCACATTTGGATTTCACTTGACCGCATAAAAAGCCAGGTGTAAACACCCCCATTGTCAACGGATTATGATTGGATCGCTCAAATCACATTCTGAGGTAATCAGAGACGGATCTTGATGATCTTGATTTAACACAAATGTAAACGGAATGCTTTTCGTCATCCGTGTACAATTATGTAAGCGTAAATGCGTTTGCCAAGTGGTGAGGGCATAAACAATGAAACAAAAGATGGAGGATATGCAAGGCTGAAGTTAGCCCCAAAACAGGAGCCTTCATGCACTCCGGGCCGAAGAAGACTTACAAGCCAAGCTTGTCCACTCATATCGTAACAAGGAAAAAAAAGGACAAAAGTCACATTTTAGTGAAAAGTGTAAATTAAATCCAGTGTAACCAGATACCATCCAGACACGAAGCGCATGTTAAAGGCATAAACATGCTGTTAGTATAAACTCAATTACCTGGTTTTGACCAGGTGCGTAAAGCATGAAGAGTGAAAAATGGGTACCAGATTAAGCTGGGTTAATAACACCTGAATTCTTGCTGTAATTGTAAAAACTGCAATGTCCTCCTTCAAGGAAGGATTTCCTCTGCACCCATGCTCTCACATTTACACGCTGGTGAGGGCTCCAATTTGTTCTACAAGTATGAGTTAGTATGCACATACACAACACACACACACAACTGATGATTTTGCCCATCAAAAGACCGGGGACACCTTGCCACCTTTCTATACTTTTGTAGCACTGAAAAAAAAATGTAAAACAAAATGGTAAAAATTGTAGCCATCGCTACCTCTGAGTCACTTTCCCCAAACCACAAGTGCTGTGATGGTTACTAGAGAGCAGGCTTTTTTTCCGTTCAGGATTTTTTTTTTTTTTATCACTGTCAGGTAGATTCCCAATTTTTGTATGACGTATTTGCTTAGTGCATCCTTAATATTGTAGTGAGTGAACTTTAAAGGACAAAGGATACAAAATCATGCAGTCTGTCAAAACAATAAAGCTGAGAGATGTACAGATTATCAGAAAACATGACAAATAACATATTAAATGCTAATTTTAGGACAATGCCCTTTTACCATTTTTTTGAATAAAGTGGATATTTTTTTCTATGTAAATGCTACCCATATGGTTGCTGGGAGTTGCAATCAACTTGACATTTCTGAATAATAAAAATTAATAATAATAATAAATAATTATATTTTATGTTGTGTATCCACAGAGATTATGGTCTTGCATGTATTTGGACCATCCCCTCTCAATTTCAGTATTTATGATTCATTAGTATTTCTGCTCTACTCACTAAAACATGGCGAGCATCAACTGGTTACACACTTGAAAATATCCCTGCATGTTCATGCAAAAAATACATCTCCTCAGCAAGTGGGACAAAGGACAAATGACATTTTTTTTTTCATTTATTTAGTTTATTTAGTCATTCACACATATTCAATGGCTATTCATTCATTTTTACATCTACATCTTTACTTTGTCCTGAGCCTTTAAGTCCTAGGTAGTCAGAGACCCCTGGACAGTGGCCCAGTCAGAAATCTATCCGTCTATGTATCTGTAGGTAAATCTGGTGTCGGAGCATGTGTGGTGTGAGGATTTCCTGGTTCGTAGCTTTTACCTGAAGAACATGCAGACCAATGAGAGCCGCACCGTCACTCAGTTCCATTACCACACCTGGCTCAATCAACACACACCCGAGACCAATCAGGCTCTACTGGACTTCCGCAGGTATGCCGCGAGTACCACGTGTGAGAGAGTGTGTGTTTCAAAATTTTCCCCTGATCCAGTGTGCATTAATTGTAATAAAGCGCACAATGATGTCAGGGCCTCCTTTTGTCCCCTTTTTACTTTCTTTTCCTCTTTCTCTAACCCACCCCTCTCCCATTCTCCCTCTCTCCCTCCCACACTCTTTGCTTCTCTATCTCTCACTTCCAGTTCATGCTGCTTCATTGGCATGACCAGTACACTTATATGGCCAAAGCCTTGTCAAGTAATAGGAAAAAAATAACAAAGAATATGAAACTAAGAAACTGTACATTTGTCATTGTGCAGTGAGCACTGAAGAAAGAAAGTTCTAAAGATTGTTTACCAGTATCATAAACTAGCAAACAGCAAAGGACTGCCCACAGCATGGGTCTGCTGCACTGCTTATTGGCTTACTTTTTTTCTTTTTAAGGTAGTACTCATTTTCCACCTTGACGTAGAAAAGAACTGAAAACTGTTTGACTGAAAACACATTTTTAATAATCAATGGGCAGTTGCAAATGCGATATGCCTGAATGCCTTATTGTTTTGAAATACAGTTTTGGCCTAAAACTTTTTTCAAAGCCATTTATGGTGGAGCAGTACATGTAGAATGTTTTAAGGCAAAACAGTACCCAAACAAATCACAGGATAGTATAGAAAATGGCTATATTGGCTATAATGTTTATGTTGTGTTGTAGAGCACCACTCTACATCAGATCAATCAGAATGACTGTTTATATGTCAATGATTGAATTATGCAGATTTTTTTGAAAAAACTGGTGGAATTCTTCTTCATAAATATAGGGAAATGTGAAAATTGTCTGTGGTAATCGATGATATGATGCAGATATGGCAGATAGAGATTATGTTGAAAGAGTTCCAGTGAATCTAATGGACCTGAGTCTAAAGACTCACTCTGAAAAGTCATGTAGGACCACAGTATAGTAGAGCTTTAAATGATGTTAATGGGAATCGCAAAGTTTTCTCTCTCTCTCTCTCTCTCTCTCTCTCTCTCTCTCTCTCTCTCTCTCTCCCTCTCTCTCTCTCTCGCGGGGGGGGGGGGGGGGGGGGGGGGGGGGGGG
>JAILXH010200282.1:647-11208 GCA_023558415.1 Piaractus mesopotamicus | reverse complement strand
GAGAGAGAGAGAGAGAGAGAGAGAGAGAGAGAGAGGGAGGGAGAGAGAAGAAATTCAATTTTGAGGAGTGCTGCTGGTAACTGGCCTAATTCAAATTTAATTCAACTGCTGTCTTTCATCTCAATATTCTTTCCTCCTTCTTCTTTCTTCTTGTATTTCTTCGCTCATATCCCCAGCCTATTACACCATATGTCGCCAGTTTATTAGGTATATCACCTTGTACCAACATTCACCAGCCATTTTCTCACAAACACCAGCTATTTAGGTGCACTTTGTAGGTTTATAATTACTGAAGTAAGTGCAGGTCCCTCTGCTGCTGCGCTATGTATCAACCACCATTTAAAATGGCTCACCACTCAAACAATATCTGATCACCAGTGGTCCTTTGGTGGTTGATAAATGTACAGTAACAGATGGGCTACAGTCAGTAACTGGAAACCTACAAAGTGCACCTACATGACAGGTGTTTCTGATAAAATGGCAACACAGCATATGCTTGAAGAACAAACAACAGTGATTATCTTTGCTCATCTCACTTTCTGCTGCTTAAAGAAAAACCTAGAACATCAACAGTGGACTGGCTGAAGGCAAATCTCCACATTCCAGCCTTAAACGCTGACCAGATCTGCTCCTGAAACAGAACTGGAATGAAGACATTCTCAGAAACCACCACACTTTCCCTGAGATCTCTAAAGAGAGACTAACCGACCACAATCCTGGCCAACGGTGACCACATTAAACCACTTACTACAATGTGTCCCATGTTCAGTCCTTAAGTACTTCTTTCCTGCATGGTTTAGTGTTTTACCTGCACTAATATACTTCATTCATTCTGAAAGGGCCTGAAAATTAACAATCTGAATCCACTGTTATCTGACTAACTATTCAGATAGATCAGGTGAACAGTAACTCAGTCCACTCATTCTAAATGCCATCTTCTTTGCCAGGCAAATTTACAACAGTCTCTATCCTGTTTGAAAGCAGTATCAGTTTTGCAAGTCATGAGATTTACTAGTTCTTTCTATGTCCAGGTGCATTCACCGGCCGGTGTGCACAGCTCATATTGTGTTTGGAAAGACCATATTGAACCACTTTCACAAAAGCATGTTTTTCTTAAACCAAACTGTTGATTTCTCAACAGGAATGGTACTTGCAGTTTTCTTGTTATTGGACTGTCTTGACGTTTGGCTTTAAAGGAATGGTAATCTTACACAATTTTCCACTTACCGTCTATGTAGTCCATCAACCAAGACATGTTTGGTGTCCAAATTGTGCGTTTCTGTTGTAGTAATTTATGAATGTGTATCTTCAGTGTGAAGAATTTTATAAAATTTAAAATAAACAGCTATTTATACTTGAAAAGCAGAAATTATGAACGTAATTTGTAGCGCCCATTTGCCTGCAGAACATGCAGACATGCAAAGAAGCGTTGGAATTCCGCACAGTACCTGTTGTTTAAAGTGGCTGACCGCTGCATTTAACTACACAGTGAAGTTCTGTTCATTTTTATAGTTCATGGCCTCCAGAACCAGGGTTGAGAAACACTGTCCCAAACCACACTGACAAGCCTGCAGAACCATAATGAAGATCTGGATGTGGTTTGAATGGACAGAGTTTGGGGGATACATTTCTGGAAAAGATTTGGGTGACTACTGGGTTCTAGTGTTTGTTAGCAATGTTAGCCTCATAGCTCCAGTGCTGAAATAAGATGTCAAACTGGACACCAAACATGTTTTGGCTAATCACCTACATTTGGGGTAAACTGTGTACATTTATTCCATTTCTTTGTCATATTCCAGCATTTTTCAACCTTATCCTTACTGTATGTACTGTTGTGTACCATACAATAATTTCAAATTTACCTTGTACTCAAAAATCACTTATTATAGAAGTCACTGGGCAGTTGTTAAACTCAATTAATAAACATTTAATAAAAAGCGAATTAATGCAAATTAAAAATTATAATGAAACAGATATGAGAGAATGTCTTGTCAAGCTGGTCTTGTCAAGTCAACACGGGAGCAACACAGCAGTTTCGGTTACTTTTGCTTTGTTTTCTGGTATCAATGGCTGATCAGGAGCCAATGATGTCCTTCCACATCACTACACTACACAATTTCTTTCCTCTGCAAAACTAGTCCCTCTTCTGAAAGAACTATTTATACAGATTTTAATCATACAAATTATCATTAAAGTGTTCTACAAAAATATGTATCTCACATAAATAATTACTGACAGAATTCAGCAACTGCCCAATGGCTTCTATTGTAAATGCGTTTAGAGTCAACAGGTTTTCAGTCCTTTTCTAAATACAGGGAAACATTTCGAAATTATTGTTCAAGCTAATCAATAGTAGATTGAAATTAGGCTAAAAAACTCTGGAATATACCTTTAAGTTATTTAGCTAATTGAAGAACTCTGCTTTGTGAAATATGGCCATGGCCATCTTTCATCCAGAGTTTTCTGTGTCTTCATTTTCCAGTGCTAAATCACTAGCATTAGAGCAGAGAAAAAGCAAAACACTGCAGTACAGGTTACTGAGGGACTAAAACTAGGGAACTGTAGTTCAACTTCACAGCATTAAGCATACGTCAAAAAGTAGGCTACTGCTTCAGTGCACCCCTCAGCAGCAGGGTACCGGTAAGGCTCCGACTTCAGACATTCCAAGAGGGAATTTAAAAAAATAATGCCATTTTATATTGAAGGTCCATTGCGAAAGTCTTAAACGTCCTGCATCTGAAATATTCAGCAAAGCTCAGTTTAGTAGTCGAGGTGGTTCAAGCACTGTTCTGGTTATGAAAAACTGAAAAACATTCTGTAAATAAAAAAGGATGAGTCACGAGTCTTGAATAAGGTTTCAGTGAAGAAGGAGCCTCCACAGCTCCATTAGAACTTTAAAATAAGTTAGAAGATCCCTCTGCTGAACATTACTGTACTGAGTCAGCACCCAGACAGAAATGCACTGTCTATGACTCAAAATTGTTATGGCTCCATAAATAAGTTCTTATTTCATTTCTAATATGTACCTACTTGGTGAGGATATTAGCTGCACTGAATATGTAAGTGAATTTCCATTTGATTTGGACATAGTGTATAAATTAGAGCCAGGTAATGTATTGATAAATAAATCAGTCAACTGAAATTTTAAATATTATGATACCGCAATATAGTCCAAGCAATGTATGTTTTTGATGTGGCATTGCATCATACTATATGCAGAATCAGTAATGATATCTGCCAGCTGTTAGACTTGTTGGTCAGCAATTGGCATCCCAGAGATCTTGATAATAAGGCTTATATTCATAATAGTCAACAGTTCTTTTTTTTTGAAACAAGTGTGTTGTCATTGAGATTTTTACCGTTTTATATGCACTCACCATCCACTTTATTAGAAACACCTCATGTCTCCACTAAAAATGTGTACAGTTACAGACTGTAAGGTACTTTCTACCTTGCACTGCAATTAGGGACAGTGTCATTGATGTAAAGCACCACTGAAAGTTTCTTGAGTGCTAACAGTGTCCCCTTGTGGAGAATCTTCAGCCTGATAAACGTAAGTGAGCGTGTGAGGTGTGACTGTTTCTACACTTATTGTCCATGTCATCAGCTTAATTTACTATACAGTGCCCTTTATAGTTCTACAATTACAGACAAGTCCATCTGTTTCTCTGCATATTTTGTTAGTCTCGTTTCACCCTGTTCTTCAATGGTCAGCACCCCCACAGGACCACCACTAAGCAGGTCTTATTTGGCTGGTGGGTCATTCTCAGTACTGCAGTGACACTGACGTGGTGGTGGCGTGTTAGTGTGTGTTGCACTGGTCTGAGTGGATCAGACACAGAAGTGTAGCTGGAATTTTTAAACACCTCAGTGGCACTGCTGGGCTGAATAGTCCACCAACCAAAAACATATATCCAACAGCATCCTGTGGGCAGCATCCTGTGACCACTGACGAAGGACTACTTCTTTTATGAGCTACTGTCCCTGACTTATATCTACAGATTGGACCAACAAGGTAGGCGAGTAGGTGTAATAGACTGGACAGTAAGTGGACACAGTGTTCAAAACAAACTTAGTTTTAGATGTTTGCAAATTGTTTTAAATCATTTTATCTAGACAGAATTGTCTTCTAGTGGCAGATAATTTCACCTGTTTTAGTAAACAACAATATCGGGAAATTCTAGATATCTCAGCTAAACTTAAGATCAAATTTCACTTGCCAGGATGACGTTTTTTGCAATATGATCTTGACTGGTCAGTTTCTGGACCATTCTCATCACAGCAGTGACACTGACATGGTAGTGGCATGGTGTGTGGTGCTGGTATGGCTGTAACAGGTACAGCAACACTGATGGGGCTGCGAATGTAACACTACCCAAAAAAATCAAGTTAAGAGTGGTTCTCTGGTCAGAAACTGACCACTGGTGAAAGGCTAGAGGATGCCCAACACTGTGCATCAACATATGGTACAGTCTGTAACTGTACACATGCAAGGTGGACTTACAAGATGGGAGTTTCTAATTAAGTGGCTGGTGCATGTTTACTATTATGAATACAATCAAGATCCAGTATTGTGATGATGTCTAGGCCATACTGTCCACCCTTAGTGTGATCCTTAGTGAACATAAATGTAGGAAGCCATAAGCATATATTCTAAATCATATGCTCCATGTTGGCAAGGTCATTGTAGAATATTCCCACATACAGTAGAGAAAGGCTCTTCAGTGTACAAACGGAACATCATCCTCCTCTTCATCACTGCTCGTGAGTTCACAAGGTGAGGGTGTATCAGTCTTATTCCTAACTGACCAGTCCTTAGAGTGGTCATCAAGGTGGGACGGGGCTTGGGTATCAGAGTGTGTGTTAGAGTCTGTGTCTGTGCAGATTTCTGTTTCTTTGTATGTGGGAGAGCCCACTTCATCCTCATTCTGGCTGCTGGAGGAGGTCAGAGACTCAGGAGAAGAAAGAGGCGAAATGGCCAGTGAGGAATAACACTTGACCGTCACTCCTCCTAGCTCTGCAGCCAGACTTTGCACAGTTTTCCTGGACACCCGTGACCGATATGTCCCATTTGAGGAATCATTTGGAGCTCCAGAAGGTTTGTCCATGTCTCTATTTCCAGCAGAGGGTGCTCCATCACCCAGATTGGATCGCATTCTGTCACCTACTAATTCTGGAGACCTGTGGTCACTGTCTTCCTCGTCCTCGTCGTCCAGGGTGTCGGAGGTTGATCGCAGCGAGGCAGGGGACAAGGGAGATGGGGGTGACTCATTCTGGGGTAAATGCAGAGCCTGTGCATGTGCCTGCAGTGCCAGACCAAGTGCAGCACTGGAGCAGGGTGAGGGGGTGTGTCCGGTTCCTGGCCGCTCTGACTCGCCCCTGCGAGCTTCAGCCCCCCTGAATCCTTGAAGGCTGATTGCAGGTTGGATATGAGAGCGAGAGTGTGTGTGGCCGGGGGGTGTGAGGAGGGGGATCTGACCCCGCAAGCGGCTTCCACGGTGGAAAAGGCGGCTCCACAGGCGACCTAGCCTACGTCGGGACGTCCCACGGCGAGAGGAGTGCCGGCGGATCTGCCTACGCATAGCTGTGCGGAGATTCTGCAGGACGGAGGCCTAAGAGGGAGAGAAAGAAAATAAGTATGTGTATATGCAGTATATATGTGGTATGTATGTTTACTACATGGCTGAAAGTATGTAGACACTCAAACATCAAATCCATATGTGCGTGTCATTCCAAAACAATACGGAGTTGGTCTTTCCACCAGATTTTGGAACACAACTGCGGGGATTTTCCTCCACCATTACTGAGTTCAGTCCTGGTTCATAGTGGGTCTTCCAGTTCATTCCAAAAGAGTTTGACGGCTTTCAGGTCAGGGCTCTGTGTAGGCCAGTCAAGTTTTTCCACACTGAACTCAGCAAACCATTTCTTTATGGACCTCACTTTGAGCACAGGGGCATTGTGTAAAACAGGAAAGGACCTACCTCCAGCTGTCGCCACAATGTAGGGATCGCACAATTCTCTAGAATGTCATTGTATGCTGTAGCATTGGGACTTCCCTAACCAATCATTCCTCCTCCACCAAAATTAGTGCTTTTCAGCAGGTAGAACTCTCCTGGCATCCACTAAACCTAGATTTGTCTGTCAGACAATTTTTACATGCTACTTGCTTCAGCACTAAGCAGTCCTATTCTGTGACCTTGTGTGATTTCTGCTTCATGGCTGAGCTGTTGGTGCTTCTCAACATTTCCATTTCAAATTAACAGCACTCACAGTTGACTAGGGAAGCACTAGAAAGGCAGAAATTTCACAAATTCACTTTTTGGAAATGTCCCATGACAATGCCACATTGAAAGTCACTGAGCCAGCGTTTGTTTATTGAGACTGCAAGGCTATATGCTTGACACACCTGTTAGCAATGAGTATGGCTGAAATAGCTGAACACACTAACTGCAAGTGCATTTTGGAGTGCCTGAATACTTTCGGCCATGTAGTGCATTTATTTGGTCTCAATTTAATGCTTCTACAGTTGTGACGTTTAATGTTCAAGCTCAGCTGTGATTTTCCTGCTTACAGATTTTAAAATATTCAATTCTCTACTAATATTCTCAAACTTTGTAACTCAAACTGCCACTATAAATATATCATTATGTGTTGAATTGAACTGAGAAATACAGTGAGAGAGCACAAGACAGAGAGAGAAGGAGAGAGAGAGAGAGAAAGAGCGAGCGAGAGAGAAGAAGAAGAAGAAGAAGGAGGGGTCTGCTGATCTGTCAAACCCATCAATCATTCAGCAGTACATTTTCTCGTTTCCATGGAAACAGTCTTTGCCTTTTCATCTTGAATGCAAATCAATCAGTCGTGAGAGAATTTTTGCTGCTAGAGTTTTGAGGTAATAAGCTGCTCTGGCATCGGATACACACATAAAGCTCTCAGCCATCGCCTCATAACTGCAGGCCATGTCCGTGATATATTTAATTCATACGGTGACCTTCACAACCTTCCCATATTCTGTCTTTAGATGTTTGTCCGTCATATGGAGGGTCATAAAGCCCCCCAGCTGTGGAACTGCGCTCTCTGGAGTGATGGAGCTCCATTCAATACCTTTGGGATGAGTTGGAGTGGAGTTTGTGATCCAGAACTAATCATCCAACATCAATAGCTGACCTTACTAATGCTCTTTAGGCTGAATGCAATTAAATCCTCGCTGCAATGTTCCAACATCTAGTGTAAAAGTGTAAAACCTTTCCAGAAGAGCAGTGGTTGTTACTGTAGAAAAGAGGGCACAGATTCTCTACTAATATCCTTGATTTTAGAAGACAAGCTGGATGAGCAGGTGTCCTTAAACTTTTGGACACAGTGTAATTTTCCTGTTTATCTGCTTTTGCCATGTCTCAACCAAATGCTGCTCTAACATAGACTAATGGTTAAAATATATTATTAAGATATCATAGCTATCCTTGAGTCATGGGTGTAATATAGCATAAGTAGCAATATAAAAGGTTCGATAAAGATGTTAAGGGGCCCGCCTGCTACTGAATCATAAAAATCCTTTATGCCCACACTACAGAATAAATCAGGCCGGTTTTTGGCCAATTTGCCCCTCCAGACAGCTGCAAAAGTAGTTCTGATTTCAGAAAAGTCTTAAACAATTAACTTCCCAGATTATCCTGTGGTATGAATAATCCAATCTTTACGCCCCTGATCACTGTTCAGTTGTGACTAGCCTGACTTTCAATACGTGTTCAATATGTACAACTCAGAAAGCTGTAGTGAGGGAACACTGAACATCTACATTGTAAAAAAACAAATCCAAGTACATTTTCGTTCACTTTTACACTGCTAAAAGTACACACAGCTAACATGGTAATCTGAGCCTCGCTGTCGTCGGTCACGTTTTTATATCTGAAGTCACAAGAAAATTCTGCTCACAAGAAATTCTGGGAAATCTGATGGTCTGAGAGACAGGACCATTGATCAGGCTGCAGAGTAGTGCACATATTCTGAAAGTGTGCTGTGTTTTGTTCTGCGTAAATCTTGCAGAGAGGGGGCTTTGATGACTGAAGGATGGCTAAAGACAAAAAAGAATCAGTGAAATCTGTCATTATGTGTGGGGAGTCTTAACGTTTTCAACATCAGTGACGATCGAAAAACTCCTGTAGCGTGGGCCAGGCACTACAATAAAATCCTTTACAAAACTTGCACCCACACCCAGCCTACTGCTTTACCAAGCTGAGTGATGTAGTTCCTTCCTGTGCTGTGTGGGGGAAGAGAAGGTAGAGGAGGAAAAACAGGATGTAATTCGGTGTTAAAATTCTCCAGGTTAAGGCTGACACAGTTAAGCTTCCTACACCCGTGAGCATTACACAGCTTTAACTCTTCTCAGGGGAAATCCTCAACGGATATGACGCACACAATACTTCAATCACAAAGGATGACTTTCCAGACACACACATACACAGACACAGACAACGGAATTGTCTTCACATGGAGATGAAAACTGGACACACAGGTATCTCTGTGGGTGGAGGTTAGGGTTGTGCTGATGCACAGTTCTCACTAGGTTAGTTGTCCCATGCCCAGTTTAAAGATTGGTTTTAACAAGCCCTCATCTGCTCGGACTCATCATTTCCCCTCAGGGAATCCCCAGCGCCATCTTTGGGAATCACCAAAGGCCCATGATACGATATTATTGTGAATTTAAACATATTATCTTTTTTCAACTGCAGATGCAACCACAAGATTTTTGTCTGTAATCTCCCATTCCTGTGCTACAATGTGCAGGAGGTTAGAATTGGAGGGTAGCTTTGTCAAGCTGATTTTTCCAGTGGAGCTGATTTAATGTGAGGTACCAGAATCTGCACCATTTAAGGTGGAACGGGAAAGCTGAACAAGAAGCTGGCAAACAAGAAGCTCTCTATTACCCCAGCGAAACAAGAAGTTATGAGAGACCACTAAAGAGTTTGTAGAGATATTATTTTCTGGTGCCTGAGGCGCCACAATGTAACTGCTGCACTGTTTAAGGTGGAACAGGAAAATGTGAACAAGAAGCTGGCAAACAGGAAGCCAACTTCAGCCTCATTTGCCATCTCTGGATGGTGACGTGTGAGGTGCGCTCTCATGTCTGTAGTATTTCCAAAGTATTTTATTTTCATACAACATTCCTTGTAAATTACATGAAATCACATCCATGTCCCTTTGTCCCTCCTGACCGTCACCTCTGCTAACGTCACCAGAAAAAACTCAGCACCATCTAGTGGTCTGAAAAATTATTCTATTCCATTATTTTAGTACCAAAAAGATTCATTCGTATTTGCAATTTACATAATGAAATATCTGAAAATGGGCTCCATTTATAGATACTTGCCATCCATTTACTGATACAATGCTGGCATGTAAAATATCGTGATAATATGCTGTAGCGATTTTTCCCCCACCTAGATCTAGATCCAGCACACATGTAGGTAGCACATAGTTTACTACAAGTGCCTATATTTTGCTGTTTACATTTTGCCATATTTTGAATATACAGTGACCAGTTCAGGTTATAGCAGAACGTTTTTTAAAAATAAAATAAAAACATTTATTTTCTGGCGTTTTCTGGCCCACACATTCGCTGAGGTTTTTTAATATGGCCTTGTCAGTGGTTATATTTGACACCCCTGATGTAAATAGTTCCTCCAGTCACATGTGTGTAGACAGTGTATTTTTCAAATAATTATGAATTGTACAAAAATGGATGAAACTGTGAAATTCAAGATTTAATCATTTCCTAATCGTATTGAATAGTTGTGACACCGTTATACACACATAGAGAGTAAACAGCAGAGGTGTTGTCCAGTACCATCACCGCTGTTTGCCCACCTCAGTAAGTGTATGTAGACATCTCGAGTGTTTGGGGGCACCGGTGTGGAGTGTGTATACCTGAGCAGGATGGTAAGCAGGAAAGTCCTCCACTGGAGGTATGAGACCCTGAGCTATCAGCTGACCATAAGAAGGAGGAGCCTCTCGCTGCACAAACTCCGCCTCCAGCCGGGTCATCTGTGTTTCAAAAGCTCTGGAGAGACACAAAGAGACAGATGGAGAGATTGGAGAGATTCTGGAGCCAAGAGGCTAATGTGGCTAAGAAGTAAGGGATACTTATAAATCGATGCTCATCAGTTAGCAATGCCCAAATCACCACACGCTTGACTCAAATTGCAATGAGTTGTTAAGCAATCTCTAATAGGTTTGCTTATGCCTTTTCAGGCTTCCTTTGGTCCAGAATTTTGTCTATACTTGTTCAATTTTTCTGTACTTCTCTCCTGCTTCCATTAAGCTACTTGTTAGCTTTATTAGCCTCCAGTGCAAAACTAAAGATGCAAACTTCAGACAACTGCTTGTTACAAAGAGTTCTTAATAAGAACTATCACTTTAATCATTTATAACTTTAAACGTGAGTGGGTTTGTGTGAAGTCCAACAAATCTGCATATGATCCTGCTGGCACAAACCAGCATTTAATTTTGTCTGAAGGGAAACAAGGGCAATGCCATTAGAGGCTAAATATAGCCAAGCAGAGCCAAT
>JAILXH010200268.1:11954-26582 GCA_023558415.1 Piaractus mesopotamicus | reverse complement strand
CAGGAGAATGATGGTTATGGGAGGATGGTCAGTATTTCAGTTTGATTTTGGGCTGGTTTTTAGTAGTTTTAGTAGTTATTTTTTAATTGTCCATAATTAGCCAACAATTTGTTTTACCTTAGTAAATTTTCAACTTTTCTGTATTATTGTTATTAGTTCCACTGCTCAGACTGTGCCCGGCTGCAATTATGGTGAATTCTAGTTGATTATTCCAGCTTTTGACAGCATCATGTCCAGGTTTTTTTCTAGTGTGGAAGTGTGAACACTAAAACTGATTTAGTCGTATTTTTCAGTGTTCTCATCTTGTTTTTATCTGTACTAAAGAAGCTTTCTGGTGAAGTCGTCACACTAAAATCCTGAAAAATGGCTTAAAAATTAATTTCCCATATAAAATCTGGTAAATGTCCAAAACTTTGCCCCCACAGCTGAGGCTTGGTGATAAGTTATTTTGAGCAAATGTGGAGATTTGCACTTTACACGTTGGTGTCTGACCAGAACACTCAGTACCTACTGTTTAGTAAGTGTTTAACCAGCACACAAGACTAAAACCCTGAAATAGCAGAATAATTATCCACTAACCCAGTTATATAACTCTTACATTCAGTGGACTATTGTGAGTGGGTTACAGACCACTCTAAAAATAACATTTTACAACACGTCCTATTGAAACGTTAAGCTTTATTATTCTGTAATAAATAAATATTAAACTGAAAGCAGGTTCAGTTTAAGTACATGTTGCAGTTGCGTTTCCGGTCTCGGGCGCTGGGCGGCGCTGTTGGACCAAACTGAAAAACTCAAGCGGCAGCGGCACGAAAAAGCGCCGTTGTTACCATGGAGATTGTTTATGTCAACGTTTAATACAATAATCCCTACAATAAAAATGTAACTGACTCAAAAAAAACATCTTTCCGTTGCAAGTTTCGGCAAACAAAGCTCGCCCTTTTATTGTGAGTTTTAAACAAGCACTGACTGCAGCATGTAGCCTAACGTTACTGAAGTCGGCCTCTCGGTCGAACTTTCCGTTCCACCTTAAATGGTGCAGCAGTAACATTGCGGCGCCTCAGGCTCCATAATGTAACTGCTGCACCATTTAAGGTGGAACGGAAAGTTCGACCGAGAAAGGCCGACTTCAGCCTCGTATTGTTTGCTAACAACAACAGGACTGTACAGAGGATATGAGGGGGGTCGGCTCCATGTTAGCAGCGAAGTTTTGGGACGCTATGAGTTCTTTTTAGGGGGGACAGTGTGAGTTTCTGTTCACATCGACTTCACTTTAAAAGCCCAAACTGGTCTTGGAGTGAAGGCGGCTCCTCCTCGGATCTGACGGAGATTTTGAAATGGCGCCGTAAAAAGCCCCCGTATCTCTTCTGGTTGTCCCACTTTAACTTGGGGCGGATTCTCCTCATGAAGCCGCCGTACCTCTTCTGGAGCTCCTGCTGCTGCTCCTGGCTGGCCTCCTCGTCCAGCAGCGGGCCGCCGCTCCTCCTCTTCGGCCCGAATTTCCTCCTGAAGCCGCCGTATCGCTTCTCCAGCCGCCCGTAATCTCCCTTGTTGAGGTTGTTCCTCAGCAGCAGCTTTAAGTGCGGCTCCCTCTGCTGCTCCTCTATCAGCCCCTTCTGCACGCCGTTCTCCCTCCACGGCCACAGCTTGTTCTTGTTCTTCTCGATTCTCTTGATGAACCCTCCGTAGCGCTTCACCAAGTTCAGCTCCGCGTCTTCATCTTCGTCCTCCTCTTCCTCGCCCTCTTCCTCCTCCTCTCCTCCCGGCCTGGTCTCCTTCAGGTCGTCTGAGAGGACCTGCAGAGCCTCCTCGCACTCCTCCGGCTGGAGAGCTCCTTCACACTCCGCAGCACAAGCCTGCACAGAAAGTAAAGGGGAAAGTAGCTTTATTTAAAGGGGAACTCCACCGTTTTTTCAAAATTTCTGCATGGTTCAGTCGTTGAGATGTAAACAAAGTCACTCAGAGTGGTTTGATGTGAAACGGTTCATTGCAGAGCTTTACCAACAACGTGGTTGGAGGGCAACTTCGCCGACTTTTCAAAATTTCCGCATAGTTCAGTCGTTGTGATGTAAAGTCATTGTCGTTCAGAGTAGTTTGATGTGAAACGGTTCACTGTAGAGAAACTTACTGTCTCAGATTGCTTTACAGCGGTGGTGATGGGAACCAGGGGTCACAATGTGTACAACACACATTTTTTTAAAAATATATAAAACCACCAATGAACCTACACTTGTCTTCTGAGTTTTATATGTAATATTGATAATGTAAAATAGTCGTAAATCTGAAAAATAAGTTTTCTTTGGAGACTGTTTTGCCTCACAGAGCCCGGCATGAATCCCTCCTCCATGGAACAGTGTCTCAGTCAGTAAGAAAAGTATTCATAAGTATTCATTACATAATACATTATTGCAATAACTTTCTGCGAGGAAGCTTTCAGATGTGGACGTCTGGTTCCTATCACCACCACTGTGAACAATTCTGACGCCAGACTACTCTGAATGACTCTGTTTACATCTCAACCATCAAATTATGCAGAAATGTGGGAAAATCAGTGGACTTCCCCTTTAATATTCTGACTTTGTGAGGGGGGCTTCGGCCTGAAACTAGCATCGATTGTGCTGTTTGTCGTGCAGCGCAGCGTTGCGCCCAACGGCTTCAGCGATCTGACAAACCTCGCGACTCGTTTTGGCGTTTTCGTCCAGTGTTCTCTTTCACTACAATACCCAGCATGCATTGCGCATACAGTTATTGAGATTTCCCCGCCACGGTGCTGATGGAGAGGCTAATGAATAATCAACAGGGTGTTCGGCTCCCCGACGTCCTCCTGCTTTAGACACGTAGCAGAAAAAACAGAAACAAAAACAAAAAAGCTCAGCCCGTTCTCGAGTCTCCGCCATGCTTGTAGTTCAAACCTTCCCCTCACTTTTAACATACATCACTTAAAGGGGCTTCTGCAAGTTTTTAGCCAGGAAATGTTTTACTTTTGGAACTGACGTTGTGGCACCACTGTACACTATTAAAGCTGGTTCTTCAATGGTTCTATCTAGAACCATGAATTCTATATAGAACCATTTCATGCTTAATAGGTTATATATGTCACCAAAAGGGACATTACAATGTCATGCTGGTAACAATAGAAGAACCCTTTTTGGTGCTATGTAGAACCATTTTCAAAAAGGTTCTATGTAGAACGACATACAGCACATTCTCCGTCAATCTGAAGAACAATTTCACCATGCAAAGAACCACTTAAGCATGCAAAGTATTCTGTATAAACTTATGGTTCTGAATAAAACCATTGCCTTTACTAAAGAACCCTTGAAGAACCATCTTTTTTCAAGAGAGTGGAGGCTAGTAGCTGTTAAGTGATGTCAAGCCTTTATTATTATGTCTTTGTGGGACGGATGGAAATAATTTTTAAGCTATTTTTAAAAAATCCAGCAAAGCTAAGAAGATATTTTTGGGCACAAATGTCTGGAAAAAAATGTTTGACTACACACCTAAAAATAATGGTTCTTCAAGGGTTCTTTAGTAAAGAAAATGGTTCTTTATAGAACTATGAACACTCAAGGAACTCGGAGTAAAGGGTTCTTTGCATCCTGAAAGCGTTCCTCAGATTGTTGGAGAATGTGCTGTAGATGGTTCTATATAGAACCTTTTAGAAAAGGGTTCTATATATATGTATATATATGTGTATATATATGTATATATAGCACCAAAAAGGGTTCTGCTATTGTTAAAAGCTTGACATGGTAACAATAGAAGAACCCTTTTGGACGCTATAAAGAACCATTTTATTTACTTAAGAAATAAATAAATAAACAAAAACAAAATAAACCAAAAATAAATTACCAAAAGAGAACCTGTTAAAGGTTCTCCGTGGTTCCTGCTAGTGTAGTTTGTTATGACAGCGTAAAGGATTCTGATGGTTTAACAGGTGAGCTGTGACTGACTGTTTAATGGTTTAATGGTTAAATGGGTTTCTCTGATCAGATTTGACATCTAACGGTTCTAATGGACTATTTTAACCGTAACGGGGTGGTTCTAACTGGCATATTTACATAAATAAGCACGTTTGGAAATAATTTTTTTTGGGCTGGCAGTGATGAAACGCGCAGATCGCCTTAATCAGTGGTTTCAAGGACAGAAATGTGAAGTAGAGCGCTGAGCTGCGCTGTCCGCGGTGCTGAAACGCTCTACGACTGACTGCAGTCACAGAATGCTTTGCAGGGAATGACCTTGTATGCTTGCTTGCATGAATGAATGAATGAATACATAAATAAATGAATGAATAAAGAAAACGTCTAAGGCAAATTCTCAAACTCTGCCGACACTTTTCTCATCTCGGACAGTCCGTGGTCTCTGATCTAAGGGAAAGGAGAAGGTGAGCTACAGGTGGGTGTCAACACAAGGCGCAGTCTTACCAGGCGGCTCAGCGGCGAGTTCAGCTCTGAGATTTGAGAGTTTTGATCTGAAATCTGTTGAACGCATCTGAGACACTGCTCAGAGCAACCGGCCTGGGACAGAGACGGCAAACTCAGCACCAGCACCAGCACATACCACTCCATCCTCCACCGGAGCTCCTGCAGTCAGAGACACACACGAGAGGAACAGAACAGAGGACTTCAGTTCTCCCTCTTCCTCTCAGACTCTGACTCTGTTCGTCTTCCCTCTGAGTGAAGTCAGTGTACACTCTTAAAAATGATGGTTCTTCAAGGGTTCTTCAGTAAAGGGAATGGTTCTATTTAGAACCATGAGTTCTATATAGAACCACTTCGTGCTTAAATGGATCTTTTCATGGTAAAATGGTTCGTTAGATTGGGCTGTATATCGTTCTGTTTAGCACCAGAAAGAGTTCTGCTATTGTTATGATGCCAAGCTTGCAGCAATAGAAGAACATCTTTGGTGCTGTATAGTACTATATCTAAAAAGGTACTACACACTTAAAAATCATGGTTCTTCAAGGATTCTTTAGCAAAGAAAATGGATCTATATGGAACCATGCACACTCAAAGAACCTTTTGCATGATTGAAGAGTTTGTTGCATCATGAAAGGGTTCTTTAGGTTGATGGAAAAAATGCATAATTTTGCCACAGATGGTTCTATACAGAACCTTTTTGAAAAGCGTTCTATAAAGCACCCAAAAGGCATCTTCTATTGTTGCAAGCTTGACATGGTAACAATAGAAGAACCCTTTTCAAAAAAAGGGTTCTGTATAGATCTATCTACGGCACAGTCTACATCAATCTGAAGAACGTTTTTAATGATGCAAAGAACCCTTTAATCATACAAAAGGTTCTTTGCTAAAGAACCGTCTTTGTTTTTTTAAGTGGGTAGAATCATATTCAACACATTGTCCATCAGTCTGAAGAACAACTTCACCATGAAATGTTTCTATATAGCACTCATGGTTCTAAATAGAACCGTTCCCTTTACTAAAGAACCTCTGAAGAACCATCTTTTCCGAGAGTGTACAAACGTACTTTTAATGCAATGCCTGTTATTACAAATGCTATAGTCATTATGATGATGTTCTTAATTTTACTGGTTATTAATATCAAAAAGGAAGAGTAAAATGGTCCCGGTGTAAAACAGAGCGTTACCTTGTCACAGTCCGTGTGCTCCGGGTGTTAAATGACTTTGTGGGATAAATCTTGCGTCTTGTTGAGCGGATGGATCTCCCAGAGCGAGTCACCGTGCAGCCATGCGCTCTGCGCTCTCCTCCTCACTTACAGCCTCTTCTTTCTTTTTATTTCAGCTGCCCACGTCCTGTCACCCACCGGCATCAGAATAAACTCTTTTATGTGGACCAATAGGAGCAGTTATGTTGTGGAGAGATCGCCCACCTCCTCCCATCTCCTCCCACCTCCACTCACCTCCTCCCCCACCTTTACGCTCCCCTCAGGAGCTCGGATACATTTTCACGCGTCTCTGTGTCACTTCTCCATCTGCTGCACGCTAACGAAGGTCCAGTTACGCATTGAGGTGCCTGCAAAACGCTTAAAGACCCGTTTGGCCGCTCTGGGTCCATCACCTGTAAACACGCCGAGCCCCACTTGCGTCCTCGGCATCCTTTACTTGTAATGTGTCTTTTGTTTCCTTTTCTTGGAAATGTGTAAAAGCCCATTGTGCCTCTTCACATCCTGTACCAGTAAACACTTAAAGACAAAGGGTTCTTTTGCATACTTTACCTTTCAATCTGTAAAGATCCATTTGAGTCATCTGCATTTTTACCTGTAAATATGCAAAGACTGTGGGGTTGTTTTGCGTACCAGTGCCTATTTGGCTCTATTGGATGCTTTTCTTCTAAACCTTTAAAGACCATGTGGGTATTTTGCATCCTTTACCTGTAAATGTCTAAAGACAGTTGGCTCTTTTGTATCCATCATGCATGATTTGACTCACTTGTATTCTGTACCTCTATGTTCTTAAAGACCATTTGGTTCCTTTGCACCCTTTACCTGTAAAGGTTTAAAGACAATTTTAGACATTAGCATGCTTTACCCAAAAAGTTAAAAGGACATTTTGGTCTTTTGCAACCTCCTCATGTAAAAGTTTAAATATGCTTTTGGTCTTTTGCATCATTAGCTGAAAAAATGTAAAAACCACATTGGTCATTTGCAACTTTTGCTTGTAAACATTTTAAACCCTTTTGGTCATTTGCACCCCTCACCTGTCAATGTTTAAAGACCATTTTAGTCTTTTGCAACTTTTAGTGGTAAGCATTTAAAGGCCATTTGGTCATTTGCATTCCTTACTAGTGAATGTTTAAAGACAATTTTAGTCTTTAGCATTCCTAACTTCAGAAAGGTTAAAGACCATTTTTGTCTTTTACAATCTTTACCAGTAAAAATATAAAAACATTTTAGCCTTTTGCATCCTTTAGCTGTAACAGTTTAAAGATCATTTTTGTCATAATGACCATTTCAGTCTTTTGAATCCTTCACCTAATTTGTTAAAAGACCATTTCTGTGTTTTGCATTCCTGTACCTGTAAACGTTAAACGGTCCCTTAGCTGTAAAGACCGTTTTGCTCTTTTGCATCTTTAATCTGTAAAAGACTGAAGATCATTTTGGTCTTTTGCATCCCTCTACACAGTTACGCCGTGTGTTAACACATGCACTGACCGAGGGCTGCGCCTTCCTCTCACTCACTGCAGTCACATTTCTCTTGCTTTATTTGATGGAAAATGTCTGTTAATCAGGCAGAGAAAACACAAACAGCAGTGTTGAATGATATTAAGGGCTGAGGCTGCTCTGCGGGAGACATTTGAAGTCTGGGGGAAAGATGTTAATGATGGGCTTCTGTGCAGCCCTGTGGACTAACGTGCGTAAAAGACAGAGACTTCAATTCAAATGGGCACTCGCTCAAGGTCAAGTACAAGAGAGACTCGTTTGCTTCCATCGCTTTCGTGCGTCAAAGTGCTCGGTGTCGAAGGCATCAGTATACATTTGCACAAGTGCGTAATGCCAGCTATGTTTGGAGAACCTTATTGAATTGTAATTTGGCGGATCAGCTTTCAAAGCAATAGACTTCCTTATGTAGTTTCTAAAACTGTGACATACGGTTATCTGTAAAATGGACAAAATGACATATCTAGAACCAATAGCAGTTCCTTTGAAGCCTGGATTTTGTCTGTACTGTCCATTTGTAGAGATAACAGTATGTCATACGGCCTCAGTCTATTTGACATTACTGAGCAACTCGACACGAGCATGATGCTTATCGGTGATCATAGACTTCCATTACCTTTTAGCTTTTTAAGTGCAAAACTAAATTGTGTAAGCTGATATGTAAGGCGGGTATGGAGAAATTAGATCTTTTGTTTTTGGGTTAATTGACAGTTCTGTTGTTAATTTATCTTGATATAGAGTTGCGTGCAAAAGTTTTGGCGCCCACTGGTCAATCGGCATTGTTTCGATTTCCTACACAAAAACAAGTTAACGCATCCTCTACGGGGACCGAACTTAAATATGGCATTTCCCTGCAGGTTTTAGTGCTCGTAAACTATAAAAAGGTGCCAATAAGTTAAATGTAGCTGACAAAGAGTAATGGAGCATTAAATATCATCTGACCAGGGGTGCCTTGACTTTTGCATACAGTTGTTTTTCTGAGTTATGGACAGAAAGGTAGAATGTAAAGGCTGTGATGTGCTCAGCTTCAGTCGCAGGAAGCTGTCATATCGAACGCTGCTTTATGATATTCACTTAGAATAGGCATAGAATGTGTTTCTAGGCAGCCTTCGCCTCCGTCCTCCCAGGAGAGGATTGTGTTTATTAGCCACTGGGCGCCTCGCATAGCATCCATGTGTGTGCGTGGATCCTCTTGCTTGCCTCATCAGAAAACACGCTCAGCCCTCGTCTCACACGAGATGCGCAGTTAAACCCCCCCCCATTTCTCTCAATCATTCGGTGACGCACATATCCATGCTGTTATAGTTCTAAATCTATGTTTTTAGGTTAACTTCAGGCGAGAACCTGTGGACGCACACACCCACAAGCCCACATTAAGGGTGATTCCATCTTTTCCATTTACTCATGGACCATGTTGTTCCATGACCTACCCGCTGACGGGGTTAGTGGTGGACGTAGATAAACCATAAACCCAAAAAGAGAAGCCTTACAGAGGCCTTCTGTGAAGGGTCAGTGCACAAGAGAACATGGAGTTGTGAAGAAGGGGAAAGTAGAAAAAAAAAATGTTGGAGAGAAAATGGGACTCCTAACAACCACCCGCAAGACCTGGAAGACCACCAAAACTGTGCCCATCAGATAAACGGAGCTTTCATCTTTGAGAGAGAGGAGAAAATCAAGTTGCTTCAGATCTGAAAACATGCACAGGTGTTTCTGTCCATCCTTCCACTGTGAGAAGACGACTCAGCACTATGAGTCCGAAAGGATGTGTAGCTGATAAGAAGACGTTACTGAGAAAAGGAAAAGAAGAACACTTGCAAATTGAACAAAGAAGCTGCTGGTGTATTCAGAATAGTGGAGTGACCACCCCAGAATCCAGACCTCAACATCACGGACTGTGTTTGGATCACTTGGACCGCGAGAAGCAGAAAGTTCAACCAACTTCTAAGACTGAACTTTGGAGGTGTGGAAAAATATCCCTGCAGATTTATTTCAGAAACTGAACATAAGGATCTCAAAAAAGGGACACGTGCTGTAATAAAGGCAAAAGGTAGGCACATTAAATACTAATAAATGTAATGTTATATTCGTTTTTGATGATTTTGTGTAATTCCCGGTTAAATATGTGGGTCATATGCACAACCCAGCGCTGGGTCACTATATAACAAGACACACACTGGATTATATGAACAACCCAACAGGCTGGATCATTAGAGTTGAACCTGAAATGTGACCCAGCGCTGCTTCATTTTAACCCCGTGGTTACTGTCTGATACGTTTTGTTTGCTTGTTTTTCATTTTCATTTTTCATATTTTACATGATCTACAACTTATCAATATCAACATAAAATCGTCAATATATTACTCAGCAATGGCAAACCATTAAAATCAGATCTTTATTAAAATTTAAGCTTACTCTCAGTTTGGTGCAGATATTCTGGCATGTTTGTTCCAACCTGGAAAAAAAGATCAAATTTAGAGAAGAAGACACACATGACAAACATGTAGCGCCCAAAAACACCTTATTCAAAGTATTGTACCACACGCTGAGAGACGAGCGGTGATATAAAGAATACTCAAAACAAGTCTGCTAGGTTAGCCATGTTAGCCTTATCTTTTAGCTGCTAGGCTGTTAGCCACACAAAGTACAGTTAATACACAGATATGTTAATGTTTACTTAAACATTACCTAATATTCAGCTATGAATGTTGACAAATGTCATATAAGTTAATCCTATCAGTCTCACATCACAACTAGAAAATATAATTTATTATATAGAGTTTTAACAAAATAAAACATACTTTGTTGCTTTCACTGAAAAGCAGTAAAGTAGTAAAATGTCTATATTTTATGAAAGTCACTGATTTCGGTTAGCCGTGACGCTATGCTGCCGACCGGATGAGGAGCAGCTCAGTTCCAATCTGTGCTGTTCTGATTTGAAAATTAACCCTTGGGCTGGGTTCCCTGCTAAAAAAAAAGGCCTTTAGAACCATCAGGATCAGGGGTGTAGCTAGAACTTTTAGAATGGGATGGCCAGGTGAGATCCAGAGATTTTGTTGGGGTGGCACACTGCAAATAAAATAAAATAAAATAGTATTACTGTACTAAAATTACATAAAAAATGAAGCATTGTTTTTACATACCTAAACCTGTGCATAATTTCCATATAAATCTTTTGTTCAGTGCAGAACGTTAACGTTTTATTTAGACAGGCCGTCAAAGTTTCAGCTGCCCTTCCTACGGGTTATAAACTACATTATAACTGGTAACAAAAGCGCATCTAAGGCTAAGAGCATAAAGAGTAGCACTATAGTGCAAAAGGGTCAATGAGTAACTAGGAGGACACAACAAATAAAAATACTAAGAAAAGAAGAAAAATAAACATGGACTTCCTCACCCCGTCAACACCATTACCACTCATCCTTGTGACTGTCTCACTTGGGTGGCCATGCTTTATGTTCGGTTGGCACTGGGCCCCCCGGCCAGCCCTTGGCTACGCCTCTGATCAGGATTAAAACCTGACAGTTTTGCTTTCTGATGGGAACTGGCTTCATAGTTGGCATTACAGACCACTAGTTTCCTATAGGACACCTTTAGATCCCTTTAGGAAACCATCAAATGCGCCTGGAATCAGTGCCAGAACACCTGATAGAACCCTTTACACTGTGTGCTGGGCTCCCAAAAAACTACCTAAAACCTGCCCGGCACTGTGGAAATAACCCAACACAGCAGAAAAAAAAAGTAGAAAAAAAAGTAGAAAAACACAAACCAGAGATTTTAAGATTATATTTAATGTCTTTTTGAACAGGAAATTAAATAAATGAAAGGTGGTCTCTGACCTTTACTCAGTACTGTATACATGGGCACCAACTTAACTTGGTGTAAATATTGGGGTTTGAATTCACTTCCTAATTTGATGACATAGTTGTTTTATTTGGAGGGGAGAATGTTACGGTAAGAGCAGATAGATAATGTGATCAGTTTGCACTGCTGTGTCTCGTAATACATTCAAAAAGATTCATCCGATTTCAAAGCGCCATGTTTTTACAACCGTGAGGCGCCTAGGAACCAATCACATACCAATGGAAAGAGGGGGTCATAGAGTTTCTGACTGTCCCTTCAGTCTGAGCGGAGATGGCGACCCCTGAGCAGAAAGCGTTCTGCGTTCTCCACTTCAATAAGAGCGAATCCATCATAACTCTGCAACGTGATTTTCGTGGGCAGTGAACCTCCAACAGCTCAGAGCCTTCGCCTTTGGTCCCACAAACTGGATGATCTCCGAAATCGCACTGAAAGAGCCGTGAGTGCAGCGACACCCGACACGGTCAATCGAGTATGGGATGAATTTGACTATGGTGCTGATGTTGTCTGTACAGCTGGAGGAGGTTCATATTGAGCACTTGTAACTACTACATAACAAACTTTATGCTCATTTAAACCATTTACAGTTTACTGCACTGTTCTGTAATGATTTACAAGTGAAATAAATCATTTTGAAATCAGATGAATCTTGAATCACCCTGTATTATAAGCAGGTCGCATACCAGGAAAATGGTGTGTGATCTGCTCATAATGTTAACTTATCTCATTATTAAGTGAAAATGTTTTTAATTTAAACACTAGCTCTGCATGGCGAGAGCGATGCGGAACGTCTCGCTTTTCGTTCCGTGGCTCATGTTAACAGGTCAGAGCTCTTACACAGGCTGCACAAGCAGAATGCAATGGAATTAGAGAATTGCTGGGGAGCCGCTGGCAACACACTGCAAAATATAGTGAAATAAGCCATCAGAATAAAGAAAAATAAAACAAAAAAATCAACTTGTACAAACACAAATGATCTCATTCATGACGGTTATCAAACAAAATACTAGTTACAGATTCAGTGCTTCAGACAGACGTCCCGGTTGGTTCACCAGGCTGAACCTATCGGCCAATCACAAATCAGAATGCTGTCGCGGATAAACAAATGTACCTGCTCTTTTAACAATTATATTTGTATTTGTGAAGTGACTGATTTCATTGTTTATCCGTTTGGAAATCTGTGTAACGTTCTTGCTGTTCCACTCAACAGCACAGACACTGTATGTGTGAATGACCAGCACATGCGAATTGTAGCAGTCACGCTGCCACGCTACATGCACCCACGGAGCGAAACCATAGACTGTATATAAACAAAACGGGCAGCTGAATGTTTACTTAAGACCCGCCAGAAGCTGAAAGTGACCCGGACTGTGTCCAAACATGGCCTTGTGATAAAGCCAGCACCTTCCATCTGCACTGCACTTTCAAACCAGCCAGGTTTGTTGAGAAAATCGCAAATCTGGCAACCCTGAATGACGGGGAAAGAACTTGTGAGTGTGGAACGTGTGGAAAAACACTCAGTTGTTCTGGTTGCTGTAGCGACTCTGCAGCTTAATATCCCTACTGCTAAAATCAGCTGTTTTCAGGCTGTTCTATGCAGTTTAACTACTGTGGCTGGCTTTTCTCCAGCTTTGCTCTAGGATTGGTGGGGTGTTGCCCCCCTGCTTCTTTAGTTTTTGGGGGGGGATTGACCCAGGGTTCCCTGTAGTTGGCACCTATGACTGTACATAGCATTTTTCTTATTACCATAGTGCCACTGATAGCCTGATGTGTTTGTAAATCAGCGTTGAAGCCGGTTGGTCACGGAAAAGGCAGAACGTGGTGTGCTTCAGCGCCACAGGTATTTATCCGGGAATCGATTTTGCTTTCCAGGATGTTAGTAGTCAACCTGTTTTACTGATTCATATAAACACTGACTGGGTAGACACTCCTCACTGTGAGTGAGGGCAAACTTCGAAAGTGTAACTTCACTATTAAGCTCACGAAGGCTGCCTCATAAAATAGCAATTTCCACTTGGTTTAGTGCACGCATGAATGGATGCATGGATGAATGGAGGGCGGGGGCGTTTAAATTGTCCGAGTCCCATTTCCTGGTACTTGGATTCGATGAGGGCGAAAAAGGAAGCCCTAGTTAACCTGTGATATAGCCAGAGAGAGAGTAAGGAATTCTTCCACATGTTCAGGATATCAGGAAGTCTGTGCACAGCCTCCTCTTGTATCGAGCTCTCCTCTCTGTTTGTGTAAACTGGCTCCCGTATAAATCATTAATCCAATGCCGGGACTTGTTCAAACACAATATCAATTATCTACGTGGCCACTTCGGCGAACGCTGGTTTATACATTCTACTGCCCCACTGCCTGTGTTTACAATCCTCCGTCTCTTAGAAACACCAGCATCTCCACCACATGCACCTTCAAACGGGAGCTTCGCATACTGTATATCCACAACTGACCTCCAGTGCATTCAGTCTACCGGATATGTGCACTTTTCCACAGTGCTGGGGTTGAGCGTTATCAACACTCATACGTATGAACGATGTGTTCGTCTAAATTGACCACAAGCAGGAAGATAAGAACACTACAATTTGGAGATGGATCCTTTCAGGCTTGCTGCCAAATGAAATTACTTCCACTCGCCACTTGCTAGTGTACCTTTAGAGACTGTGGCTCATCTGTTCAAAGGCAATTTGGGTTAGCCTTCATCAGCGGTTGGTGGAACTTTGGTGCTTCATGCTTCGAACAGTTGAAGGTAAACAAGGACAAGAACCACCAGCAATGAGACACAAAGATGCAATCGAAGGAATCAAGAACAAGTCTAAAGAAACCTAAAGACCCAAACAGAAGACAGGATATTCTGGAGAAATGCTATTTATATGGTTGGCAGGAGTTGGAACCGACTTGAAGGCACCTAATAATAATCATCAACGGTCAAATTCTGACCATAGAGCCACGCTTGGTGGGATACTTCCGAGCAGAGATGTGGGACGTAAGCACTGTCGCCTCACAGCAAGAAGGGCCTGGGTTCGATTCCCCGACCGGGTAACCGGGGTCCTTTCCGTGTGGAGTTTGCATGTTCTCCCCGTGTCTGCGTGGGTTTCCTCGCACAGTCCAAAGACATGCAGGACTGGCGCCCAGGGTGTTTCCTGCCTTCCACCTAATGAATGCTGGGATAGGGTCCAGCCCACCCCCGTGACCCAGAAGGATATGTGGCTTAAAAGATGGATGTGGGATGTAGGGGTGCCGAGGGGGCTGATTTCAGGATTGTTTAAGTGCACCTGCTAAAAGCAAGAACAGTAAAAAAGAGCTTTAAAATATTGTGAGTGCTTATTTGTACGGCGTAGTTTGTATTTAAGTTAGTTTTATTCAAATGAAATCCTGTAATGCTGCATATAGAATACAGAAAACTGGATTCGCTCCAAGTCACATTTTGTTAAGGCAATATTCAGAATATAGTCACTTTTTTTTAGGAGAAAACTTTTAGAACATTTACCTACTAAATTTAAAAATACACACCATCTTAAAAAGAAACACCACTAATGCTTGTTTATGGTTTATTGGTTTTAGATCAGTGCACAGTGTGTAAGGACATTCTCTAAGAAAGAACTCAAAAATGACTTCTTTACAAACACTGGAGT